>JAUZND010084655.1:0-14638 GCA_034780555.1 Coelogynopora nodosa | reverse complement strand
TACTTCCATATTTCTTCCAATTTACTTCCATATTTCTTCCAATTTACTTCCATATTTCTTCCAATTTACTTCCATATTTCTTCCAATTTACTTCCATATGTTTTTTGCGGTTCTTTTATTTCTGTCTCGTGTTTTATTTGTTTTGATGACCAACATGTGCGAATTGTGTTTGGTTGTTCTTGGTCTTAGTGTATCTGTTTTTTGGTTTTGTAAGATAGTTTTTATACGGTTAGCCGCACAATATCTATAATTATGCCGTTTTAAATACATTTTTGATAACATTAGATAGTTTTTACATAGTTAGCTACACAATATATATATATATATATAATTTTCAGTTTGAAATACATATTTAATAACCTTTCTAAATCACGTATATGTATTCGGTTTTTACATTTGTTTCATGCTTGATTGTAAACTGTTTACATCTTGTCAGGATGTTATGTAGTTCAATAACTATAGTTATTGCATTAGATTTTATAATTATGGAATACTTATTATATTTTTTTTCTAATGAATTGTAGATCACAGATCATGCCGTAACTTTTTGTATTGCGATATATTTTTTCAGTCTGTTATTTTCAGATATTTGGCCATTATTGATTTAAAATAATAATATTTTTTAACAATGCAACAAGGTTTCGATTAAATGAAATTCTTTGAATTTTACTTCAAATATTAATTGAAGTAAAAGTATTTGTTTTAATAATAAATAAAAAGAAATTATCCATAACATTAAATAGAACGTAAATTTAAACATAACATGTTCCTGGTTTCAACATACCTGTTTGAATATTGTCAAACAAATATATTTTATGTCGGATTACAATGAAATCTTCATGTTAAAACTTATAATTGTATATAAACATATTTAAATTGTTATTTTGCTTAGTATGAGGCTATTTATTAAATCTTTATTTAATAACATTATTAGAAAATTTTAAAATATAGTAGTATTAGTATATATAGAATACATATTAATAAAATATATAATAAGTACTGTATACCAAAACTGTAATTCAAAGCATATATTTAGAAATCAATTTAATTTAGAAGTATAGTAAATAATAACTGATGCTATATGAAATACACTTTTCTAAAATGTTTTGTACAATTGTAAAGTAGGGAACACATATAACCTACATTTTTTACAAGGACTATCGCTAATTTTTAAAATATAAAATTCTTTCTAAATTATGTTTCATGTAATTGTTCAAAAATTTTAAAACAGAGATTCTGGTTTTAAAATACATTTTAAGGCATTTACGCAACTTTCTAATAAACAAAATTCCCTTATCCAGATGTTTTCTAGCTCCTTGGATATACGTGTACAAGCATTTGTTAAGTGCACAACTATAACGTTAGCTTTAAACAAGTGTTTAATTCCAATCAATGAAAGATCCAGAAAATTAAACATCCTTAGCGAGAACATGCTTTTGATGAAGTCAAAATGTTACCCTTAGTTAGCAGGTCATGTTGATTTTGAAGGTAATCAATCACTCTATAGGGTAGGATATATATCCTAAAGTTTTATATATATATAAAACTTTTTTTTGTGAAATAATTGTCTAAAGTTAGTTTTATATTACATGCGCGCGGTGTAAAGAAAATTAAGTGAAGTGAAGTGAAAGAAAACTACAAAAATAATTAAAAGCGTTGTCTTTTACAGATACATACATTATAGGTTATGTTATTACAAAGCTGATACAATATGTATTATTTTTTTATACCTATACCGGAAACTATCAAATTAACAAAGATTTAATAAAATTAATGAATTAGTAGATTAAAAAGTATTAATTAACTAAATTATTGGAAATTTTCAGTTTTGCAATATAATCAACATATTTGTTAAAATATTTTAAAGATTTTGTTCAAATAACCTTTATGAGGTCACTAATGTATAACATCTAATTGAAGTAATGCATTTACATGCATATTTAACCACATATTAAAACTAGTATAACCTATTAATAATAACGTGTGTTACAGCGTCAGTAGTATCATTGTGAAATGTTCTAGTGTTTATCATACTTTATATTTTCTCTAATATATATATATAACGTTATAAAAGTGAAAAATCTGTTTTCGGGTATTTTTTAATAAATGAGAAGTATTTATGTAACAAAATTTTATTAGTTGGTAAATAAAACCCTAATTTTTATGAATTTATACCAGTGATAGTAAATGGGGATTGAATTGAGTGAGTTAAAATAAATATATCTAAACTTACAAACAAATATCCCAAATCTATTGAAAAAAGGTTATTACTGTTTGTTATTAAAATTTATGGAATCATAATTGAGAAATAACTATTTCCAGCAAATATAAATATTTTTAAAATCTGAAATTTACATGAGTAAAACAGAGATATCATTACAAATTAAAATCATGCGATTATTAATTAATTATACAAGAATTCTTTAAAAAATTCACAATATTCCACAAATATTCTCAAAAAGTTAAAATTTCAAAAGTATCAACAAATGAAGTTTATTGTTATTTAATTACTGTTTTACAAAATTTTAAAATAAAATCAGTGTGTTGATTATTAATAATTCAATTCATTAATGTGGATCATTTTATATAAAATTATAATATTTATTCTTTATAAGAAATACATTTAAAATTAAACCGATATTTCAATATCATTATGCATTAAATATACGTTAAAATTAATAACCTCAAAATGAAATAGAAATAGTACGCGTAGAAAACTAAGATATCTATTGTACAATAGTTATATAACAAATAACTATAATAGTTAGTTAATAATATTAACTAACATATTAATTAACATATTATGGTGTTAAACAAGTGGCATCGATGCCAACATGTTACGCAGTTACGCAGTTCCGCCCTTATGTTAATTTTGTTCCACTCCACAAAATAAAGTCAATAATTTCAATAATTAACAACTTGACCATTACAATTTTTTCAGCTTATCATGATAAAATTCTACCTCTCCGTATAATCTTTATATTAGTCATTTCAATTTGAACCTTAAAATTCAAGCTAATTTTCCATAATCCCACCTGTCTTATAGGATTATTTCATCCACATAATATAAGCCGCTTAGATTTATAAACTCTGACCATTCGTATATGTCTGTGACACATCGACATTTATTTACAATTTTGTTGCAAAAATAAATGAAATTTGCTTTACTGCATTTGAATATGTATTGTATAGTGAAGTGAAAAGGTAAATAAATAACAAAAAATTAGTATCAACTATCTGGATTATCCCGCAATGATAATTTTAATGTTCATTTTCGTAATTAAAATTTAATATTGTAATAATTCAGGTAAAAATAAAAAGGAATATTCCCTTTAATAGAATTATTTTTTAGTCTTATTTCACAACTGAGTTTAATTTTAAACAAAAATTACTTTTTTTATTTTAAATTTTCTGACGTTTTCTATTGTCAACACTAAGGCTAAATATTAATATATAATTTCTTGTTATTAAATTTTGAAAGGATATTTTTATTTTATATAAACAGTTGCATTTTTGTTACTCGTACAATTTTAATTGTTTAATGATTTAATGTCTGTCTTTAATTATGGAATAAGTTAATAAATCGTGTAATTATACAATATTTTACATTGTACAAAAAAAATCGACAATAGTGAAGTTCAGATTAACTATTGATTTCCTATACCATCAAACTAATTGTAAAAATCTTCTAAAATAATTCAAAATCTCAAACCTTTCTAAGTAACTTCAACTAAACCGAGCAATATAGTTACGATCGAATTAATAAGTAAATCGGGCATTTTATTTACCGCATCAGTATACATCAGAGAGAGAGGAAAAGTAAGTCGATACGCTTGATTAGAATGCAACAGTCCGTATCGTCTAGGGATAGATCTAAAGTGATCAAATGAAACGCAGGAGGGGGATGAGAAACTCGGAGCGTCTAGATTGGGACAACAATGTCCAAATTAGTTGTGGATGCCGCCATGAATGAATTGATTCACTCAAGAATGTCATTACCGAAATCAACTTCCTTGGAAAATGACACAACACTAACTATGTCGATGATCCCGGGAGACAAGTTGATTTGTTGTTCACGTTTATATATGGAAGAAATATATCGTATACACCTTTCTGTAGTAGTCAACATCAGATCCAGTTCAGTTCGATATACATTATGGTATCTGATGTACAGTATAAATCAATATCGGAATACATTTGCTATATATATATATATCTATTGAGATAGAAATTGTGATATTGTTATGATCAGAAAACTTAAATAATGTATTAATTAAATTATTTAATCATATTTAATATAATTATGTAAACATATATTGTATTCTCTTACTTTTTTTAAATCACTCATTATTTCTGAAATGTAAAAAAGTCGGGAAAATGTATGTAGATGCGTCAAAACATTTTAGGAATATTGCCATGGATACTAATGCACATTTTCCTTATTTGATATAATAATTTAACTAATCAATTTTATATAGCATTTTTATAATGTTTTTGCACGTTTTATATGCGATTTACAATTGAAAATAATGTAATGCTTCATTTAATTTTATTTAAAACTATTGTTATGTTTAAGTGTTATTATATTATTAACAACAAGTTAAAAATGATTTATTTAGATAAAAAAAGTATATAATATACAAAAATAGAAAATGTTAAAATTAATAAAATTTAAATATAAAAATATGTCTTAAATTATTTTCATAATATAGATTTTAAATTTAATATATATCATTTAGAGTTAATTTATTTCAATTCATTAATTATTTATTAATTATTAAGATTATATATTTTAAAATTTTATAAACCATAGTTATACAAAACATTTTTAACTAAATCAATTTCATATTATATTAAATACTATTTTAAATATGTTGAAATGTTACTATTTTGCATGCATTTCAATTAGGATTTTAACTCATTATTGGCAGAATACACAATATATATTAAAATATAGTTCAGAAAGGTGTCATCTAAAAGACAAAAATTTTAATTAGTTATTTTATTCCGAAATATCGAATCTCTTTATGTGAACTAACTTTTTACTAAAATATTTTAATTGTTTAATAAATAACAATGGAAAACCAAATTATTGTTTAACCCAAAAACATTATAAATTTGTGTTACATTGACATTTACATAAGTATTTCTAGATGTATCATTTTCATAATATACATTTATCGGTGAATTTTTTAAAAGCACTACAAAATCCCAGTCTTAAAAAGTTATCGCATACTAAAAAGAATCTGAGTCTGGAAATTTCAGTGTGGTTAATAATACATTTTTTATTCAAAGTCAATATGGAAAAAAATAATAGCGTAGAATTATAACTGAGATTAGGGTAATAAAGAAAACAGTTACTATAATCCAGTTAAATATTTCAATGCTTTATATGTCCACTTTGTTTTGACGGCGTTAATCCGAAAATACTTAAATTGACTCACACAAGATTGGGAATTGTCTAATGTAGGTTGGCACGATTTTTTCATTACTCCAACATACCCAATTTGAATTGACGACGTCCATATTTAATATGAAAAATAAATCAATAAGTTAAGTTTTGAACTTAGTTCATCATCGGCACAATATAAAAGATATTTTAGATAAATGAAACTTAACCTTTTATAATGTCGTATTTAAATTAATTGTATTCATTTCCTTTTTACCTAATTTTTCATTCATATAATGGTATAATGGTAAAAACTTAAAATACATACAATAATTTAAAGTTTTAATGATTCATATAAACAATATAACGATCCACAAACATTTTTCATTATTATTTGAAAATAAAACACAAAAAATGGGAAGGATAAGCAATATATTTTCATACTCTTAAATAAATTCAGGATTATAAATGCAACATTTCACATAAAATATTTTTCTAAAAAAAATATGTACTAATAATATAGAACAAAGTTTTATACCATTTTAAAGTTTCCTGTGTGTAAAAGGCCCTGTCTTATGTACATCCTGCAGCAATTATAATGTCAGGCTTTTGCCATTATCACTGTAGACGATTTTAATTGTGATAAATTGAAGATGAATAAAGTTCGAAAAAATGTTGAGCATCGTAATTTAAAACTGTTCGAATTTTTTTATTTCTTGATTTTTTGACAGAAAAAATATTAATGTGTCAGAAAATATCAAGATTAGGGTTTTGTTTATTATACAATATAATCAAAAAAGAAAGCCCAATTCATTTAGTAACTCGTACTAATTAATATATAGTTATGTTAAAGGTATTCTGTTGAAGTTATATTGCAGCTTTTTGTTAATTCACAGACATAATTATTAAACAATGTTTATAATTTAATAAACCCGGTTAAACAATATTATTGAATACATTTTAATACATTTTCATTATAATTTGTCACTTTTTTGTATTCTTCACATTTTCTATATTTTTCAAAATAATAACATTTTTGTACTTTGAATGGACAAATCTTTCTAAGTATTATGTCATTTTAAAATGTACATACAATAAAAAATTTAATAAAAAATAATTAACGATACCACGAAACTAATCACTATAGAATATAACAAACATATACATTTACCTGAAAGTTATAACTTTTGATTTCTTAACTGTGGTTTTAGCTTCAAATTAAATTATGTGAATTACTATATTTAATTCTTATTGTAAAGCGACTATTATAGAATCTAGAAATAAAACTAATTATAATGCACTTACAGGATGGACCAAATCAACACTCATGAAAGGCATCAATACATCTTAAAATAAATCTCTATTAATGAATATGATGGCTATGTTAAAATGGAGTCTAATCACATATCGTCTAATATAATATATATTAAAAGAAAATAAATATTTATTTTTAATTATGCTGATGTAAACATGGTATTTCGAAATTAAAAAATAGATTTATGAGACGTGGAACTCCTTTAATAATTCATTATTTTCATGTACAATATTAAAGGTGGTAAAATCAAATATTGTAAAAATCGAAATAATTACCTGCCGATTGATAAGGATAATAAACGCATTTACAAAAATGCAGTTTTTTAATATGTTTTAGTCAATTTAGTCAGTTTTGTACATAGAAATATATTTCTATCTATTTAAGTTCTTTATTATAGTGAAGGAGTCCAAAATATGTCTTATTTGTCTATATATGTCTATAGACGGCTCTGAATATGCACTATATGAATATATATCATAGATATTGTGCTTCAATGTTATATTAATAATGGTCTTATCATGTACATTATCTATAGATAATGTACATGATGAAACTTTTTTGTCGAACCTAAATTATACAATTAAATTGACAATTAACACATTTTTGAAATCACCTGCCGTGAAGAATTGGTAACAGGTGATTAGAAGTTCTATTCACATGTGTTGAAACGAACCGCGACTAACAATCGAGAAAGCTGACATTTCTGTATATCGCATATTAGCCACATATTAGCATTATAGTTTACTGCCTAATTGAGAGACAGCAATGTCAGGGTTGGGGGGGGGGAGTTGGGTATAATGGACGAAGTGCCGCGGAATTATTGGAGCAATTGTCTGCGGGACACTAATTTCACCGCCTTCTTCTATACTTCCTTACGCAATGTGCAGCGGGACGTCAACATCATTTGGAATATCAAACTCCACTATAGTGAACTGCTAAACTACATAACGTTGGGGAAACCAGATGCAAAATGGCCGGCAACGGATAATAATTGACCGTGTATAATATAGATATAGATAGGTCTATACTAAACATGAATAAGCAGCTAGTTAACTGTAGACATCTTATTTTCGCCCCAGGTTTGTGTTGGACGGTTATGTAAAAGTGGGGCACACAACAGGTTTGGAGGAGTAAGAAACAGGTTTGACTGTGTAGGATCTGGATTTAATTAGTTCAGATTACCTGATAAGCTTGATAGATACGAATAAAAGATTTTATGTAACAAAGTATAATACACGGTCTACATTATTATGTAAAACATAAATTGAGGAATATAATTTTCTTTGCATTTATTAATTTAAGATTTCTTTGCAATCTGATTCTTTTATAACATAATTTTCAATATTTTACTAAATATATTGTTAGATATGGTATGAGAATTATTTATTGTACACATCGTATAACTATTATTACATAATAGATTCTATTTAGAAGTATTCCTCTTCCAGTAGTTAATATACTATACTATTAGTTACTTAATGCTTTACTGGTGTGGTATGAAAATCACAATACATCTTTTTTGTCAAATTTTTAATATATTTTGTGTTGGATAAATTTTATCGATTACATTCTCTATATAAATTGTTGACATCTATAAAGTTAATATATATGTTTATATAGTCAATCGTGTTCCATTATTCCAGATCTGGATTTATTTGACATTTTAAATAACCATTATGTCTTTAGAAATAATAATAAAACTATAATGGAAGGCCGCTAATATACTCAACTATAGACATTTGGTAATCTACTTATATACAATACTTGAAAAGTTGTGATGGGACAAGAACATTTTATTCAAAATAACATATTTTAAATATAAATAGTTAAAATATTGTGTACGAAAACTGATAACTGATTACTTCATATAGGCTATACAATACTTTCTTGGAAATTCCATCACAGTTTTACAATAAATTATGTTTTTAAACAAAATTTTAAGAATATTGCTCAGATTATGATTGAAAAGTCATATAAAAGTATCAAAATTATTCAAGGCTAAGAAAAGTAAGACGACATTATTTTTATCCGTTAAATTCAATTTCTTTCAATTAAAAAAAAGCTAAGTATTATATAAGAATGTTTGTATTTAATTTTTAATTGAAATCGTTTCAATGTATACATTGTACGCAGCTGTAAATTATATATAATTTACAGCTGCGTACCTTTCTAAAATTATTAGAGTAATTTCAATGTAAATTTAACTTTTAAAATACCTATTTAAATAAAGATGCTATCATATAGAATAATTAATTCCTAAAAAATCTAAATTGTTTGTATGTTGGAAAACAGGAGAAACAGATACATTGCTTAAGTTGTTTAAAGTTATAATATTTAAAACGATGTCACGACAAAACGTCACCACGACATAACGTCACCATGATAAAATATATCATAATAAATAAAATTTATCCTGAAATTTGTCCCTCTAGAGGGACGAATGATTCGTCCATTTAATAATTATATTGATACGAATAAACAAACTTTTGTATTAAACAATTTTTTCTTATGAATTTTTTAGGAAATTATGTAAAAGTTGTTTATTCGTATCAATATAATTATTGGAGGGACAAATTATTAAAATAAATTCGTCCCTCTATACGAATGAATAACAGAATCCGTCAATCGTCAATGTTGGTTAATATTTTCTATTGGTGACGTTATGGCATGGGGACGTTTTGTCGTGGGTGACGTTTAGACGTGTAATCATATAAAACAAGTTCAGTGAATGGCGGGTTCAATTCTTGAATGACCCAGGTTTGAGTTCTATACATTGACTACAGTTATATGTACGCTGCCTGTTGTCGACAGCATCTGTTTTTGGCTTTAACTCAAATTTATATTACATTATAAAAATATGGATTAATTTCAAGATAATTTAAAATGCAAACTTGCTTAGAAATTCGTTTTTTCCTAACATAATCTGAGTAAATGCCACCAGAAAGTGGAAGAGGGATATATGTTGAAAACTTAAAATTGGTAACCTTCGAAATGTAAGTTTTTTAAGAGTGCGCCATGATTCCTATATAACATTCTAGGAGCTCTCCCCTCTGTTATATACGATGTAGACAGCTAAAACAAGGGATGATTGGCGGCATTTCCCAATACACTTTTAAGGCACCACTTGTTATACGCTTAATTAAAAGTGATTTAAATAATTCTGTTTCATGCGGTAGGAAAGTCGGTTTTATTACATGAAACTTAATGTGAGAATAGGTTCACATTTTTATAATTACATTTTATCTGTTTACCATTGAAAAAATTATGTAAAAATGAAGATTTATAGTCAATAATTTTATTACAAAAGTTTTGACTATTTTTTTCATCTAATTAAAAAAACTTATTAATACATAGAAACAGAAAATAATTAATGGACTACTTAAGACTATAACTTACGACAACTTAAGATTAAAACTACTTAAGACAATTTTGCTTTAACAACATTTCTGCTTTTCCCCAATAAAACTCTTGAGTACATTAGATAAATTTGCAAAAGACGTATTTTTTAAAAAACCGCGATCTTGAATGTAAAGGTGACTGCATATTTAATCCTTAATTGAAAATGAGTTCCCTCATGTATTGTGAGTAAATAAAATAAAAAATTGAACGAATTAAAACGAATTTTACAATTGAAATCAAATATAGAAAACATGAATTCAAAAATCACTTTATTAACAACTCCTCATACAATCATCAATTTATTTTAAAATAATGATGATGATACCAATTTCAAATATATTTGAAAATATATAAAAATCATTTATATTAAACAGTTGCTATAATGGATTGTATATGTCTCGGTAATGAGCGCATCTCCTATTAACCGCGCGCAGTAGTGATGCGATACCCAGTTTCCACTTGTGATTCCTGGGAGAATACCCTGATGATCTTTATTTCTTCTTCTTCTTCTTCTTCTTCTTTCCATCCTTAACCTTTCAAGCGCATAGTGACTAATTATTATCGATCGATAGGCAGGTTTTCTATAGTGTATAATATATTGTATATTGTATATATTGGTGGTTGTGGATATACGAAACAAATGTGAGATGATACACAGTGAGCAAAATCTTTCCATCCAACAGATTGACTAATTGAGTGATTGAATTGATAATTGAATGGGGATTCCTGGATTATGTGATAAGCAGAGCATTAAAACGGGCATTTTTCTTAATATTGTAAGCATGTCGTGAACATAGTTATCTATATCTATATATAACTCAACATGTAACTTAATTATTGTTTTTTTATACAAATTATGTTTTTAATTGTTGTACAAAACAAAATATGATGTTGTTAATCTGTGCAATCAACTCTAAAATTTCTCTATAATTGTATCAAATATTAAATGTTATGTAAAAATTTACATATAAAAAGCATTTATATGTAAAATAATAACTAAAATAGTTAATCTCTGAAATTTTATTGAAAAACACATGAAATCATTAAATCTTTAAAAACATTAATTGCAATTGAAAAAAGTTTAATATAATCCACTGACGTTTGTGTTAGAATGAAAAATCATATCATTGATATAAAGTAATAATTAGACAAATGGTAACTAAGTTATAAGTTTGGAATTTAAATAAAATTAAGCATAATATACCAATTTAAAACAAAATCCATTGCAATAATTATTTATAATTTTAAAATCATAAGAATAGTGTTACTGATGTTGAAAAGTGATTAATTTTAGCAAATTAGAAATTTTAAAAAATCAAATGAATAAAATACTAATTTATTAATTTAGCAATCAGAAATTGAAAAAATTCAAATGAATAAAATACTAATTTATTAATACAAAATAATAAATTTGAATAATTGTGTTAATTTAATCAAATAGCGTGAATTACAATAAATGTCACTACATACAATTGATTTTAGAGCACATATATATAGGTATCTTTTCTTTATTTAAAATTTGAAAACTTGTAGTTTCGCATAATCTGTAAAATAACAAAACTGAAAAGAATGAAAATATTGAATGTTTGTTTGTTGGATATACACCATTTTTATAGGATGTCGCTGTGAACATTATTCATTCACACATATCGGTGACATATTGCATGATATATAATAGTATATATCGTATGTATTAAAGTATTGTACTTACTTATAGGGTATCCCACAATATTGCCTATTTAATTTTAATACAGATATATTATATATATATAATATACGACTGAATTTAAGTATATATTAAATATTAATAAAATTTAATTGATTATAAACCTAGTATTCTGTATCACATTTTATAAACGCATCACAGATAATGTTTTGTGCATGTTGGTTGCCATCAAAACTTATATATACATTATATAACATTATGTTTTTACACGTGAGTATATTCATAGATTTCCTTAAAATTAAAAAAATGTATAATTTATTTGATTATCTTTTATTATTACTTTATTTATTATCATTTAGCAGATATTCATGTAAATTAAGTGAAAAGCATTTATTAATATATGCATGTGAACTTCGTTAGTAAACAGAACAATTGCAGTAATTATTTTAGTTTTAAATCCTTATAGGAGCAATTTAATTATATTTCCCTTTTGCTTTTACATTCTGTTTAAGAGGAGTTCTTATCTTAGGATTGTTTTTATGGTTGTCACTGTGGCTTTCTGTCAGCGGCTTCGTACTGTAAATGAGTTGCAGAGGTTGTTAGACACTGTCCAATTGTATCCGCCAGATTAATTAGACCGCTTCGCTACTTTAGTGCAGTTTTATCCATTATTGACGAGAAAGGAGTTGACTCCAACAGGATATAACTAAGTCGACCGCGGTATTCTCACACAAATCGTCAACATCAACTCAATAATATATATAGAACCTCTCAAGTCAGTTCGGACAATGGGCACAATGGGCACAAATGGGCACAATCTGCACTCTCGTTATACTGACAAAAAGAATATATTGCAAATCTGGACGAATAGGCACATTTATTTTGGATATAGGTACAATAATGAGATTCGACAAAATAATAGTTTATAAAATATAGTGATACGAAATAACATAACAATCATTAACCCTTATCTTTGTATCCATTACCAGGAATTATGTTGAGTGAAAATTAAATTATATGATTTATACAAAATACGTATAGGATAATCTGTGAATTTTACGGTTACCTCATTTTAACCCATTATATATACTGTGTATCCATTACCAGGAGTTATTTGAAGTAAAAATTTAATTTTATGATTTATATAAAACATTTCCGGAATTTATTTGAATATGATTAAGTATCAATAATTCATACTAATTTTCCGGGAGTTATTTCGATAACTCTCGGAATATTCAATATAGTACTTAAACCATTACAGAAAAAAATTAGTCTGGATTAAATAAGGTAATCTATGAGTTTTAGGTTGTTATTATACTTTAATCCCTCAAGGGTTTGGCTTTCTTTCGTTATATATTATCTTATACATAACCCATGTAGATAACTCAAATTGATTTTTACTATTAGGGGATTTAAGTAGGAATAACATAATAAAATTGATAGATTACCTCATTTAATCCATACTAATTTTCAATAACTCCTGGAAAATGTTGTGATGGTTTAAGTATACTATACGACCTCATACTCTATGATTATTCCGTATAATAAATTTATTATATATCAGAAAACATTTCAGTTTAATAAGAATAGAGGTTTTAAGAATTATTGTGATATAATATATTTTTCCTAGTAATTATATTATATATTTTGTTACATATACATATAGGGATTAACTATCGTAATTATAATTAACTATAGCCTATTGATACTGTAAACAAATAAGCGAAAGTCAGGTATACCAAGTTTTTTTGGTAGCCAAAAATCTAACAATTAGCTGAACTAACAAGTTGATAATTCAATCTGAACAGTTGAATGTTTATGGATAAATATATATATTTAAAATTGTAGTAACATTATATTCTAATATTTGTTAGCTCTCTATACAACGTATAAATTATTCCAAAATATTGTCTTGTATTATAACCGAAATCAATATATCACGCTGAACAATTTTATAAGTGGACCCATTTAAAAATAAATAATTTACCTCTTTATTATGGAACTGTATAAATCGATTACAATAATGAATACAACTCATTAAAACTATTTAAGCCAAAAATAATTTTTGAAATCGGTACACTATTAAAAAATATCGCGTGTGAGTCAATTTGACTTGATATAGTTGTAGGTGGTATGTAAGCGTCTTAGACTGTTATGGTTAAACTGTATAGGTACATGTATGTGTTTTGCATGATGATATATGAAAATGCTATTAATCAAACTAATATAACTTTTCTGTATGTTACTTTTTTAAATAAAATTTAGTTAATCACTAAAGCCTTTAGGTGCATACTACGATGATGCGTTGTTATGGTAACATAAACTGTGTATAATACTATGAAAATGTGGTACGACCTCCAATTTTTTATATTTTGAGAGTGTGTATATTTGTTTTCATTTTGCCTAACACTTTTTTTATTTTACCGTCAAATAGAGGACATTTTTGAAGACCTTCTTTTGATAGTATTTTGTAAGATTTTCCTGATCATTTATTGGCTAATATTTTATAATGTAACGTTTTTAAGATATACTTTGTTCAGAAGTATGAGATACATTTTACGGTATAATTATAGGATACAGGTAACTCCGATTATGGTAATTGATCGTAATTGAAAAGTGTGTAAAAGTTTCGCCCACCCAGCTGAATGCGTTAACGCTAGCGACTAGCGCTATGTGATATTCACAAATCAATAGGCATGCAGTGTAAACTTGACAGCTCGCCATGACAACACACAGGCTACACACCACATCAGCATGTCTTAAGCATAGAGAAGATGCACTGTCATTGGTCTATTTAAATTAAATATCTAAGTTGAAAGCATTATATGAATGTCCCTTACATTTGTTTCTGTTCATTTTCAACATGAAG
>JAUZND010084654.1:0-37329 GCA_034780555.1 Coelogynopora nodosa | reverse complement strand
CACTGCAAGATTCAGTGCATGGCAATAACAATGCGTAAGGAGACACTTTGGAGCTGACTGTTTCATAATTGTTGCAACGCCACTCTTAGAGCCTGTCATTGTAGAGCATCCATCGTAGCATTGAGCCATTGCTTGATTCAAAGGTAAACTGAGTCTCAGTAGAACATCTTTCATGGCTGTGACGATATTCAAGGCTTTCGCTTGATCTAAAGGCATGAGACCAATGTACTCCTCGCAATTTAAAAGATCTCTTGTAACCCATCTAATGCATACAACCAGCTGTTGTATATTGCTTGCATCCGTGCATTCATCAGCAAGAATACTATAACAGCCACTACAAGAAATATCTGCTGCGATCTGCTGATCCATTTCATTAGAGCAGGATCATTATTAGCCCCAAGTAGCGCCAGCTGGAAGAAATTGCCAGTCTTATCATTCCCATCTCCTCGAAATGCGAGACCTTGTTCAACATAAAATGTAGGTCCACATTACTCATATAGTTTCTTTCTAGAACGCTTTAAGTGATACTGGCTCAGCATGTATAACTATACTATACCTGTAAACTATACACGTAAACTCCTGTCAGCCAATAAAAATGGACTTTATCATAATGGCAATATAATACTCGCGTTGTCAATCACTCTATCTGTCAACCAGCAGCAATCAACTTATTTTATCGATTATACGCCGTATATACCACTTGCGTCGTCAGCATTCCAATAAAGTGCTATATATAGTATGGATTACCTTATAACGCGATTAGGATATACACAGAACGACAAAAACACAGGAACAAACTTTTTTGGGAAAATATTGGGGGGCTTCAGCCCCTTAGCCCCCCCCTAGAATTACGGCCCTGATATTGATAGATCTTTACACTACAATTTACATATATGTGTTAACTTATAGGATAATATCTACATACACTAATTGTTCTTAAATGCAATAATGATAATGGTTAATCAAAATGTTTTCAAATGTACAGTATTAGAAATATAACACTCTTACATCACTTCTACACCTATTTTTAGAATAGTTGTTAATATCTTGTAAATAATTTTTTTTTAGAAAATATACTGTAATGTATAAATAGCTATGTACATTTTAATATATATTATAATTATATCTATCTAACATCCATACTATTTATTAAGTTTGCACAATAACTAAATATAACTGAACATTATACATTAAAATGACATTCATGATTAATAAGTTATATTGTCATTTCATTCTGAATGTTCCCATGAAGGCAACATGTATCCTTACATGGATTATAATTATTATTTTCCTAAATATTTTAAGACTAACAAAATATAATCTCATAATAATATGTCCTTGACATTACATAAATGGTCTAGCATCCATGAGTTAATCTGTGAAATTGTGTTATAGTTAAATTTGTTTTGCTAATCTAATTATAATTGCCTCAGTAAAGTACCTACAGCTTATGTTGTATAATTATAAATATTAATCTAATTAGGTAATATTTAAATATATATTATTTATTATCAATACTAATTTATAAATATTTATTCAATATAAAATTAATAATTCTGTCTATAATATAACAAAATAGTCAATGTTATTATTAGTAAATGTCAATGAATGTAAATAAATGTTATTTATTATGTTAAAAACAAAGGAATTAATAAATGTAAATAAATTTTATTTATTATGTTAAAAACATAATACATATTTAATATTCAATAAATACTACTGCACTATTTTTATATATAATTATATTATATAGTAATATTATTCACAGAAAAACTGCTAAGGAAGCAAGAATTTAAATAAATACATATTTCCTTAATAAGTTATAGCTTAAAACATGGCTATAACATATATAAGGAGTTTAGGTGAGTCAGATAAAATATTAAAAAATATAAATGAATTTTTAAAATAGTATTTTAACATTTTTAATTACTATAATATGGCTCATATGCCACAAAAATATTTTAATATTACAATTGTCCAATGTGCCAAATTTATATTTGTATTATATATATTTAAAAGAATGTTTAACCTACATATTTAAGCAATTATGTCTGAATAATGTCACAGATACCATATAAACATAGTAAAATTATTTAAAAATGTCAAATATGGTTTATAATGTCATAGTAATCATGTATTTAAAATATTTTAGCTTGCTTAGATTTCTAATAGTAAAATAATAAGCTCTTAAAATAATATTTTAAAACTTTTTCCTTAGCAGTTTTATAAAAAAATATAAATTGTCAGTTCTTTTGTTAAAATAAATGCTTTTTTTACAGTTTATTTTCATAGCTTTATTATGATAGAGACTTAGATTAATACTTTATAATAATTCAGGAGATTATTATCTCTGGATATTATCTGATATTTATTTTATTAATAAATAAAAAATAAATATTATATATAAAATGTGCTTCATATATATACCATGTCCAATATTAAAATTTATTTAAAAAAATAATTTATACCTTTTAGAGTTTACATATAGTATGGTCAGTATTTTAAAGATTATTTATTGAATCATTTATTTCAATATATTTCTGAGATTTAAATTGTGCATAGTAGTATCTAGATTCTAGTAATACTAGATAACAGTAGTGATCATAATACACATATATATCAGTAATATACATGCATTATGACAATGACTGTTTCATTGAAAATCATTGAAAATCTAAATAATTATTTTAAAATTTTGATGTATAAATATAATTTAGACATATAAATACCACACAATTGTGTATGTCATATTCATAAATATAAGATTTATTGTACTTTAAACCTTATTGGAAATTTGAGCAGGCATGTAACCTTATTACAAAGAAAAATTATGCATATTATTTATAACAAATATGTATTCAAAACTGATATGATAGTGGCTTCCACAGCATATAAATGTACATTTATAAACATGTACATTAAATCTATTTATATATAGTATTTATTAGAAATGGGTACCCCTGACTAACTTTTATATCTCTTAACCTTTCTTTAGCTATGTTATTTTTTAATAAAATTTCAAAGAAAACTGTTTTTATTTTCAGTTTAACTATTTGTCCTTAAGTAAGGATTTTTAGATGTTGATTCTATTTATTGTCATATATATACTTATGCGCATAATAAAACAAAGAAGTAACATTTAAAATAATAAATATTTGTTAAATATTATATTAAATATATTTATATTATATACAAAATAAAAAATGTATACTGAGTGTACTAATATGTATATAGATAAATTTATTTGTAAATCTGGTTGTTATGCTCAGGACTTTACAGCACTATTTAATTTTTTTTTAATATTGTGGGGACAAAAAATGTGAGGACAAAGAGAACCAGAATCTAAAAATCTTTGTCTGAGGACTAATAGGCACACCATTTTGCTTCTTCAGTTAGTGTGTTTTATTATAACATTTAGACTTTAGTTATTAGTAATGACTAATGTTATTTTGGTGTGATTTTTGTATATGTTATAATATCATTTTGGAGCCCCCTAGGCCTAGACAGATTGCATATCGTTTTTAAAATCAAATGGGAGCCACTGTATGATGATATATAATATAATACATTATAAATCTACTATAAAACTATATTTATAATAATTATAACATATAATTGTACAGAAAATTAATATAAGAAGTTAAGTTTAGGAATACATAGTTTACAAAAATGATATACAACTTTCTTTATGCAAATTTACATGTAGCATTTTCTACTCTCTATTTTAATTTTCTATATCGTATAACATGCTCATTGAAAGTGAACCCCCAATTTGATTCTTACAAATTCTTACAAATAGTGCAAAATTTAAAATATAGTTTATTTATCATTACCATGAAAACTTTAATTTTGAGCTACTTAAACAAATATAAACAGTAAAAATAAAGTAGCTGGTAAAAACACTTTATTGGGTATGTGTAAATAAATTGGGTATTAATAAATATAAACAGGCTAAAAATATATTCTAGAGACATGGAGCATGTTACAAATAATATATATATTTAGTATAATTAAAACCAGCGTTAATAATTTGTTTATAGAAATAAATAAAATAAAATAATTCGGAATGAGAAATGTTTTATTATATTTATATTAACTTTTTCAAAGGTTTTAGCATAATTTATTACTATATTAGTATAATATTACATATTATATATATTATATATATAATATATCAGTCTATGTATTTTAATTTCAAAAACCTAATTCTAATAAATTAAATTATTATATTTGAAAATTTGCATCAAACGATTACAATAGATTTTAGTTTTTAAAAATAGAATAAAGTGGAATAAGTATTATGTAACGCATAGGGGTTGGAGCAATATTCTATATTCTTTGGGTGAAAGGTTGTTTAGTTATCCTTATGCTGCGTTAAAGGGGGTGACGCTTAAAAATATATAATGTAACAACAATCAAAGCTTTTACTATGGTGACTATAATTCTTTTCCATGTAAATGTTGTATTTTGGACATTTATGTATGTTATGTATTTTTATATTAATTATTTATGCTTATATAATTATAAAAATAATTCCTATAGATGAAAAATATTTTCAAAATAGGCGTGTGCGTTTGGAAAGTGAGGGGAAGGTATTGACTGGTGGATAACGTAACGCTCCAAGTGGTGTTTCAGTGTACGTTACCGTGCGTTACGATGGGGTAAGGGTCTCAAAAACTGTAATAATTGAGTTACGTTATACTTGAACATCCCCATATTAGTAATTTCATTGGTTTTATAGATATATGCGGTGTTACATGCTGTAGAAAATGGACTCATAGAAAATAAAAATGTAAAACTAATAAAACTAATAAACAAATTAGAAGACCATTAAGGTATTTATGAAGAAAATATAAAAGTTTTGATAATGTTTTAGACCCAGCTCCCAAAAAGATATGATAAAATAATCAAAAGGACACCTAGAAAGCGATAAATTATTTTTAAAAATTGTAAAACTAAAGTAACTACTTATACTTCTTTAAAACAAATTAAAATAAAAATGTTGTGGAGATGTCATACGCGGTATGACAATATTTACTATATTAAAGTACTGTAGTATAATTTTATTGACACAAAAATTTTTAATTTCTGTATTTTAGAATGAAACATAATAAGAACGCTTATTATAAATTACTATTATTATATATTCCATATCACTCTTATCAAATTTAGAAAAATAATTTGTTACATCATTTAATTAATTAAATGTATTAAATAATTTAACCAAATTATCACCTTCTAAAAAGTAAGTTTTGTAAAATTAATTATAAAGAATATTTAAAAATCCTTATAAATTAACTAAAGTTTATGTGCAGTAAAATTTAGAAAACCTTAAAAAATCGAAAAACTGGTCATAATTTTAATCGGTCTATATTTATTATATATATGTATTATTAATAATAAAAAATTCAAAGTCAGAACATTTGAAATACATAAAAAGCCATAGACGTATTGTATATATAAATAAATCTGTAATATAACCAACGTATTAGGCCTAATATGTCTATGATAAAAACCATAAAGGAAATTTAATATATTATTTTATGTTATTTCCCCTGGACACAATGCAATGTTCCTATGTATACTGTATTTACAAATATTATTTATAAAAATATGATTACAAAAAAAATATTAAAAAAAAATTATTACAAATAAAATTATAAAATTACCTTCTGTTTGAATTGGAGACCGCAAGTACACTGGATAAGTCTTAATTAATGAGAATTTGTGTCGACGCACACGACTTGTTCATGTATAGTCAAGCAAAATCCACTACAAAACCAAACAGCATCTGGAACATGAAGTCCTCGAAACGTCAGTTGGGTACAGAAGTAGTATGTGAACGCATCCTATTGATCTATGCAGTAATGAGATGTGACATGAAATCTCGACTGTACCGTCTTAACAAAGGATAATCACTGAATTTATTCACTACTAGCACACATTTCCAAACTCAATCCTAACACCAATTCTTGGCTGAAGATGCATCGCACCATATGTGGTAGAGACTAAAGGAGAGAAAGCACTTATGAGTCTGTACAGGGTAAAACGGACGAAAACTTGAATTCTCTCCAGTATAAGCGGTTTTGTGAGAAGGTCGCAGTCAGAAGTTCTAATATTTTCCCACAAACCTTACCTACCACATCTGCTGCGGCGAAGTATCACAGGAGAAGAGTGTATGTTCAGATACATCAGTGAAAGGGAAACAACAGCCCACAACCAGAGGATTGGGGGATGGTATACCATCCCCAATCTATAGATGAAGATGACCGATGGCAACCTTGTTCCCGTTATTACCGATCTCCCTCCAGCACCTCAGGACCTGTTGAACGTCATCCAGTGCAACTGTTCGACCCAGTGAGGACCGATGAGGACGAGGAAACCGATGATTAGAGAGTAGACTGTTTTTCAAGACTGGTATAATGCATTTTTTTGTATTTAAGTGTTTTAATATACAGTATATTAATATGTTATCATAATATGTATTAATATCTTATCATATATCATTATTAATATGTTATCATATATATTTATTAATATGTTATCATACATTTATTAATATGTTATCATATATATTTATAAATATGTTATCATGCATATTTATTAATAGGCCTATATGTATTAATATACGTTTTAATATTTAAAATAATATAAAATTAATAATTTTAATATTTCCTTTTCAATTCATATTTTAATATGCTCAATATTCTTTCATTCCTGGTATTAAGTCCAAGCTATTTAGCCCCAAACTGGGATCAGGTAGCAAAAAACGACACTAAAAGATGATACAAACAACAATGTATGTATTTATCATATGTTCGGAATTTTTACAGACACCCATATTTTGAGAGCTTTAAACTTTGGATATGTTATTTGCGATATATTACTACAATAATCAAATCTGCACTGACATATAGTGTTGCAGTTTTTTTCTCTATCTAACCCCAGTTTGTGGCTAAATGGCTTGGACTATATACATTTAGTTTCTCATTATAGTTATTATTGTTAAGTCTTTCACATCTTTTGGAATCAGAAAATTTATCTTCTGTTTCTTTTTTTCTATGTGCGATATTAATTGTTTCAATTGCTCATAATCCAACCCTGTTCATCTAAGGCTTTGGCTTTAATAAAATAGTAACAAAAATTTACATGGATTCGGTTCCTTTCTGTAACATTTCTAATCTTTTTTATTGCATGTTTTACGAAAAAAAATAATTTAATTCAACTTCTGTTGATATTTACTATAAATAGACTGTAATCTTTTACAAATCTATACACTTCATATTCTGAAATTGATATTGATATCATATTTGAAATTGATATTGATATCATATTTGAAATTGATATTGATATCATATTTGAAATTGATATCAGTGGAATAAGACTTCGACATCTTCATTTTCAAGATTTTAAACAATAAGATATGATTTTCTTAAACGAACGTACTATAATGTTATAATATTTAAAAGTTATTGCTGAAACACTTTTTTTGCAGACGGTATTTAAATTAATTAATGGAAATTAAAAATGTTTATAAACAAAAATAATAAACATCATATCTTTATATATTAGAGAGTTAGTTCGACGCGGCAGATACAATAAATTGTGTAAGAAAAGTGTTATAAATATGGCATTTTGTTTGTAAATAAATATTAGTAAATAGTCGATGGGTGACTCAGTATATAAACAGATCTAAACAAGCCCTAAAACCCGACAAGCTTACTGAAACCAGTTATTTTATTATTTTGTAATAATTTTTAAATAAAAATAAATAATTTTAAATAGTAAATAAAAGCAGCCAATTCGCCGTGAAAATAACAGTACTGTAGAATAAACCCACAATGCTAATAAATAATTTATTAAATATATTTTTTTAAACATTGTGGGTTTATTATAGGTTCATATTATTCACCTGTACACGCATACATAAAATATTCAATTTTAATATAATGTACTAAAAACTTGCTTCATGGTTTTAATGTGCATTACGCAATGTATATTTTAATGAATATAATAATTATTATTATACAATATATTAAATTTGAATACTAACATCATTTTTCAGATATTGAACAATGCACAGGAACAATACCAAACATAGAATATTTTTTAAATAATTTTTTTTCACTTCCGATTATAATTATTCTGCAAAATGGGGTGTTTGTCTGGTTTAAAAAAAAACATTGCCCACACATATAGAATGTCGACAATTGAGATATGGTAACAGTCAATTTATACAAGAAATTAGCAAGCAGAACTCCGGGAACATCTCCCTAAATTTGTTGACGCAGATTCATATAATATGGTATGTATGTTAAAAAACCACATCGAGAGAAAATAACAGTTGAACGAATATGTATCAGTTAACAGACATGATTTCCCTCCATATATTAAATATATCTGTAACAAATAGGCTCATGGAAAATGTCTAAATCGATCAACTGACTCTCTCCCTATCCTATCCTGCTTTCACGTCTATCCGGGAGAATCTACATGTATTGTCGTTGACGTATCCCATTTATTAGTTCAATACGTCCAATCAGGGCCCGTGTAAGAAGACACTTGAGCACGCTCTCATACAAATATGCCGTCTTCTGATCAGGCTATTTACTGTTCGAGTAAACACAATTTTTTAAAGATTATTTATTAAGATAATTTGAATTATATGCAGTGACTCGCTGGCTCTATTTGTTTCGTTGTTGTGGACATATTTTCTGATGCAACGACAGATTAATGCATACATTGGTTGGAGGTTTCAACGGCACACGCTATGTGTATTATATTGTGACAATTATATACTAACTAGGAGGCAAAATTAACTTATTAAAAATTAACGAATCTATATATTAATTACCTACAGATGGAAGTAAAAATTTGAGTATATACGTTGTTCTACAAAATTATTTCAGCTGAATTTATACTTATTAGCTGTTAAAGTCTATGTATATATATAGGCATCGCCAATCAGCAAAAAAAGTTGAAAAGTCTGATTATTATATTATAAAAATACTTCACGCGGTAAAGGGAGTTAATTAAATTTAAGAAAAAAGACAATGTTACGCGTTTAATGAAATTGGTATCAAGATGAACGATATAAAATATTTAATTATATATATGACTATATTTGGTTTTAGACAAATATTCATTTTGATACTATTTTTGTCTTTTCAATGAAACACTTTTTCGTATTAAATTTACATTTTTGATACTACAAAAAATAGCATTAAAGTTTTCTCATTTCGCGTTATTTATATTGTACATATTCTCTATTTAATTTTAACTTTAGAAAATTTATTATACAGATCCGAAAAGAACGAAACATATATCTAACCTCAAGTCATTTAAAATTTTTATTTGTCACCAAATATATAAAGAACTGTCGTATGTGAATTTTCTATTTCGAACTACGTATATGTATAACGTTCTGTCAAAAAAAGAAAAAAATCATCGTAAGACGGCTGATGGGGAAAGGGGTAGAAATTATATATATTTTAATCGATTGTAATTCAACGAATTTTTCTAATTTTTAAAATTAGCCACGGAAATTTTTTACATCAGCGATTTTTTCAAAATACGTAAAAATAGATATTCTTTAAAATTAAACACGGTTATATTGCAAAAATGTATTTTTTCTCAAATTTTTATTGAAAATATATAAAAAATATTTTAAATTTCATAATTACAATATATTATTTAATTTTTTTCACATCATTTTACATTATTCCATATTATTTCATATTATTTCGTATTTTTCATATTGTTCTTAATATTTAATAATATTTCATATTTGTGTAATTTCAGCACTATTCATAAGGAATTTTCATACTTTTAGATAATGAAATTAGGAATTTTATTATAAAAAAATTAAAAATTATATTTAAATTTAGTCCAATATTGATTTTAAAATAAATGTTATAAAATGTTATCCTTTGAAAAACAAATTATATTCATAAGACGAACAAAGAAGAAACATTTTTAAGAAATTTAAAAAATATTTTTCTAAAATTATTTATCTGAAATATTTATAGTCGATATTTAATCTTTGTTTGAAAATTTAAGAGCTATCGAATTTTTCACTACAGATGATAAAAGGTTATCTTTGTTCCATTGTTCGTTTTTGTGCATAACATGATTTTCTAAATGATTAGTTTTCTGATTGATTTTTCTAAACAATAATTTTAACTCTTTGAAGGGAAAATTAATATAAATTAAATATATTTATTTTGATGTTTGTGACACCCGTTTTGTCAGTCGACTTTTTTGTTTTTTGCGTAAAGAAGCCTACTTGATTATTAGTTGTTTTGCGA
Organism: Coelogynopora nodosa; assembly: GCA_034780555.1. Classification (NCBI taxonomy): domain Eukaryota; kingdom Metazoa; phylum Platyhelminthes; order Proseriata; family Coelogynoporidae; genus Coelogynopora; species Coelogynopora nodosa. Next base: position 27,022 of record JAUZND010084654.1, on the reverse strand, counting down.
AGTGACGCTTATCAAAATGAGATAAGATGCCAATTAGCAGTATCCCTCGTTGTCAACCAATTACGCAACGTAACGTATCCAATATTTCGCTCAGGGAAGGGAGGGGGGGGGGGGGCACGTGTTCCTAATCACCCCCTCCTGTATCTGCTCTTGCATTCCTCCGGCAAACCATCTCGCAGTCCCGACACTCACATACTAATTAAAAAAATGTTTTGAGACGAAGTGAAAAAATCATAATAGTTACGCGGAAGTTTTATTTATTTATTTAATTTATTTACAATTACGAACTATAAAAATTACTGTAACAACATGTTAGGGGCATACTGTGGGAATCGTGGTTTAGATTCTATAGAGTAAGTTATACAATCGCACAAGAAACATCTTGAGCAATCTAATCATGACAATTTGTCTTTCTATATTTTACTCACAATACCCAACATCATGTTAACTGGCAATAATAACATATAAATTAGTTTGCAGTGTGCAGTCAACATTCGTAGAAGCAGAACTAGTTTATCACACCATGATGATGATATAATGTAGAAATGATGATATCAGTCAGGTTTTACTTATTTATAATGTATACAAGATTTAGTTCTAAAAAATTTACATAGGGGCAGGTTTGAATGGATGAGAAGAACTAGATGCTATAATGGCAGCTTGGGCTTTGAAATAATCATGTGTTGTCGACTTCTTTGAGCCAAACAAGCGAATCAGTATGGATAAGGTACATTGAGAGTGTTGTGTTTTTCTTTTTAAAAGGTATTAATTCTATAATTTAAATTAAAAAAAAAAGAGTTAATGTTATAAAAATAAGCTAACACGAACACACTCACGTATCTCTTGAAACAAATTATGTGAATTACGTTTCCACATCAGTTTTAGAGTAAACCTTAAAATGAAGTGAACACTATGGGTTATTAAAGTGTGTAATCAAGCAAGATATAAACCTCCTCTATAGTTGAAAAAAGGCAAACATTAATGATCGTCAATGATAATTTGCATTGAAAATTGGTTTTTTGTTTGGTGTTGAGGTATTGTAATGGAATGTGTTTATTTACTATTAATAATTAATTGGACATTGACTCAAGCTGGCAATGAATCGAATAAAAAATGATGACCCTCATTTTTTAACATTTAAAAGTACCTATTGAAATTTACACGAATGGACAAGTTTGTGTTTTTGGTTGGACGTTTCATTAATATAAAATATAGGATAAGTTGAAATCTTTGCATTTATTTTACTATATTTTATACTTTATTATACGATATTTTAGGATTCAATACTACGCATATTTATGAGCTGCAATATTTAGGTTACATTATTGTGTACTTTATTTGTGAATGTTTTATTGTACTTACAATTTTTATTATTACGAAGCAATATTGCATATTTTACTTTAATATTAATATCTATTATATTATATTTCATGAATTTGTACAATATTTTTTGCTCTACTGTATTTATATCTTTTAAATCCTTTATGAGAAAGTAAATTCATATATATTCATACAGTAATGTCTGTAAAATGTGTTGACTGATATTTGCGCAATTTCGATTGGTTATCTTGTCTCTGCAATCTTACCTTGTCTTGACATGTGAGTGGTTGGTATACAAACGATTTTTTGTCAACTGAAAAGAACATGAAACCATAAAACAAAATCCTTGTTTTTGTTACTGTATAGAAATGTAGTTATTACAAATTATTGTCAAAAAAATTATTAAGATGAATTGACTATTTTTGTAAGTATAAAGATTTTTTAAATTCTTAAAATAAAATGTATTATTTTATTGAACATGCCAGACACTATTCAATTAAAAACAAGATAATATTATGAGGTTGACAATAAAAATGTTGAGTTTATTTAGCTATACTAAAATTAGCAGAATCGTAAAGAAGCATATATGCACGGCAAGTGTGATTATATTTGATGCGATTTTCAATAGACAACCAATTAAATTTGGGACACATCGAAATAGTTGGATTGATGACTTTGTTAATGACCCGAGAACGGTGTTACTGTATTCGAGTTTAGAAAACACAAAAGCATAAATTATAATATGTGTGACTGTTTTCTCGTTAAAATATGGATGTATTCCATTGAACTTGTGAGTGAAGATGAATGATGATCTGCTGATTGAACGAGCATGACTTAATATGTGAAGCTGTCCATCGAATATTATAGAACATCGAGACTCTTGAAATGAAATGAAAAATGTTCAGGTTCAACTCAAGTATTCAGTTGAGAAGCAAGAACATCAATTTGATCGATTTATCGATTTGTGTTAAACCAGTCATGAAGATGGTCCAAACAATTTTCAAGAACGGCGCGATTATTAGACCTTTTTTTATACGCGAAAAGATAAGTAAATAGAAGCATCATCGGTATAGATTTTATACTTCATGACATGACAGGATATTATTTCAGAGACAGAGGCAGAGACGGACCATGCTCTGATCCTTGTGAAACCACATTATTATTTTGTACACAATGCATGTAATCACAAAGATAACAGCAACACCAATCGACAATGACTCCCGTGAAGTCAATCGCTCACTGAGACGTTGGCGAAATATGCTGTGAACCTTAATCGATAAAACTATCCCAGAGGTGAGAAGATCATCATTTTGAGCCGAGGTTGTTTAATCGAGTAAGAGCAGTTTAGCGAAATGGTAAACTGAATACGCCGATTGAAAATAGTATTAAAAAATGCCATAGATATTAGTCACTAAACTCATTTTTTAATACATTACCAAATGATCTTGGAGGTCGATAAATGGGGTCGATAAATGTGGGAATTATTTGTTTGAATGATGGAAACGTATCTCTGTAATATGTGTATTAACAAAAAAGGAAAAATGTACATTAAAAATAATTCCTAAAATATCCCCCGTTGTATTAATCCTCATAATAAAGTGACTACTGAACCTATACAGTGTCAGTTTTTTAGGAGTTAGATCATTATTGGAAACACTGTAATTTTCCGGTAATATGCCTACATGAAATATCTTATTTTTTCAATATTAATTCACTAACAAGACGATAGTGGAGCAAGAGTTTTGAAGGCCGACACTTATAAAATTGTTGGAAGACATTGTAGCCGAATTAATAATGGTCTCAAGTGGAAATGAAATTTGATTATTCATTTGCAAATAAACGTAAGGATTGTAAATTAGGGAATTCCAATTAAGAATAGAAAATAATAATTAAATTTAATTAAAAAAATACTGCATGTGTGACTAAGGCAAAGTAGGTCATCTACCTGTATACAGATATAGGGCATATCATAGATATAGATTTTTCGTTTATCTTAATTACTTACGTACCTAGATATCCAATCTGTGCTTCACGGCGGTTGTGAGAAATATGAGTCATTCTCGGCTTTGCGAGGCAAAACAATTGTTGTTGCAATTGCGCATAGCCTAAAGCTTGGTTTCCACTCCGCCGGTAAACCACCGCCGTAGTACGCACGATCTTAGTACTGCAGAGTGGAAACCACTGCCGGCGTACCTACCTGCGATACTTTGCGGCACCTTGCGAAAGTTAAAATTTTTAAACAATTGGTGTAGGCCGCCGGCACCGCAAAGTACTACTTCTGAGTGGAAACCAGTGCCGGCGTAGTACTTGCGGTATCGATTGCGGTACTTGCAATCAATCGACATACCTATGCCGTAGGCCACCCGCCGGAGTGGAAATCAGGCCACCGCCGTAGCTACGCCATACTACGCCGGCAGACACCCGCCGGATTGGAAACCAAGCCATACGCCGTACCTACGGCGTACTACGGCGGTAGTTTACCGGCGGAGTGGAAACCAAGCTTAAATAGGCATTCTTTAAAGCTATTTTTAACAATGAAAAATTTATCACATTACATTTTATTTCGCATAATTTTAAACCGTAATGAAATTGTACATTTATTTATACTACTGATAAATAAAGAATTAATTTTATTAAGAGAAAATTAATTACATTAAGTTTTAACATAATTAGCCTATTTACTGGGGCGCAGCAACCAGGGGGGCAAGGGAGGCTGTGGCCCCCACTTTTTCAGAAAAAATATCATGGGCTCATTTAAAAAAGTTAGAGAGTTTTTGTAAAGATGGATGGGTTGGAGCCCCACCTGAGCTTAGCCCCCCCACTTTTAAAAAGCTTCCGGCGCCACCCACTGATTTAAGATGCGCAGAACTACTAAAAAATAAATTTTTCTAGCCTGCTATTGCCTCGCAAAACTGATGTTACCTCGCAACTTTTTGTTTTAGTAACCATAGTATATAACAGGATTATGTTAGATTGTACATCTAGGAGTGAGAGAGAAAGAAATCCATATATATGGGGCATATAACCATTGAGTAGTGGTTATTTTGCGATGAGATGCAGCTTAGATAATGTACGTAATATACTCTCATGCATTTGTGAGAAATAATTAATGTGTTCGAAAATTTTAACATTTTGATAAACATTTGCTCAATATATTTTCCTCGTATAAAGAGCTTTTTTATAGGTGTGTTTATAAACTAGTTAGTTGGCAGAAGTTTTTTATTTTCAATATAAAATAATGTAGAAATAAATCTATTCTGCTATTTGGCTATTTATTATTTTGCTATAAGAAAAATACTTTGCTAATTCGTTGCGGGTACGGTTTCGCTCCATACACTGTGATACGTTGCCAATATACTTTAATAATCAACAACATGTTCATGATGTTTTAATCAACAATTAAGTAGGCTAATACAATTGCACGGCTGCGCATCATATCGCAGAATCTCATTTTGCAGAACAATGGATGAACTAGCATGACGTAATAGTCTGATCGATTTAGTAAAGCGTTATCAAATCGCAGATTAACAACTGTATTAAATCGCCGAATAGGTGCAGTCACTAAATAAGTAATGTTAACTGACATCATTTAATGATAATAACATAATAACAAATAAAATATTAACATAATTATTTCACTCGCAATATACAATATAGGGACTCCTTAGTAAATTCAATGCTAGAATGAGTCACTATATAAATGCTTACGTAATATTACTTGAATTTTGTATTCAATTCTCTTTTGGTATTTATCGCATGTTCAACTCAAAGCAATGCATGTGCGAAACATGTATATTTCTATTACTTTTAAATTATTTACTCGTGAAATATGAGAAATGATGCTTAATAAAATTGGGATTTTAAATAAACTTTTCAAAAATAAAATAAAAATTATTTATATCATATTTTTATTCCATTATAATAATGCTTTTTTTAATCACGCATATAAGTATTAATTATTACATTAAGTGCAATATTTTAATGAAAATTATTTTTCTTCGTTTTGTGTTTGATTTTTTGTTAATTAGAGAAAATTGGGCATGAATGCTAATATTAAAAGTATAATACAGTCCGCAAAAAGACAAATCATGAAGGTAAGGTGAAAAAAATATGCAAATATTACTTGTTACTTATAAGGGTTATTATTTTTAATTGCAAAATTTGGATATAAAAAAAAGTGACATAACAATTAATTTGAAACATATATCCGCCTATATATTACACCCTTTGCTTTGACAGAGGGAATACTACAAAGCACTGGCTGTTTGCTATAAAAAGATGAGGGAGATGGCGGCTTGAAATGTAGACTTCAAAACAACCCACTTTAAATAATAATTCAGTTAAAAAAAGTAGCCTTTTGTTTTCAACTATAAAAAAAAGAATCAACCAAAAAACTAAGACGGAAACAGTTGTTCGTTATATGACGCGTTATTTTACTCATTTAAAGCGAACCGTTCAGGTGGAATTGTATATATGCAATCTATGCATAACTCTCAAAGTTATATGCGGCAGAAGTTGGAGATTAATATGTTTTGTCTCTACAAAAGAAGAAAAGGTTGTTACTTTAATTTTAGTTACTATAGTTACCATAATTTTAGGTATATTGCTCCAATGAACGAATCCATTCCAATCAATGTCACTCTCTCAGGAATTGAAGTCGGTCTGTCGAATGACATGCGCAGCTTAGGATGAGAAGCTAAAAACTATCGAACCAACCGAGTAGACTTCTCTCACTCTAAAAGTACATTGAAGTATTTTAAGTTCCATCACACCACTTATTCGCGCGTGTCTGGCAATGCTAAATGGTTTTCAGTCAATTTGGTATATTATTATGTATAGATTAACTGCCTATATACACACATATCTATATTATAGGATCCAAGATTTTACTTAAGATTGACTCACGCTAGGCGCCTAGCATGAGCTCGGGCACCCTTAATCTATATCAAGTCCAAACCGAGAGAGGACTCCAATAGTTTGCGTTCAAAAGAGCATCAATTCTGGTAGATACATTCTTTTATATTCACAGAATCTCTTACTTTATTCATAAATTAGAAATTAAGTTGTCTCATTAACGTGCTACTTTCACCTTTATATATAGGTAGGTGCATGTAACAAACATATTTTGAATGACTTGCAATTCATGCGTTAGGTGCTTTAAGTGGTCTGTCCGCAAAGGGGAGGACTGGGGGGATTGCAGGCCCGTAGCCAGCAATTTATGAGTAGGGGATTGCTTAATAAAAAGGGCATGATCATAATATATAGTGTAATATAATGTAGATATTAATATGAAAATAGTAGAAATATCAACTAGGATATTTGTACGCAGAGTACAAAAAATCAAACTTTTTTGCCATTCTTTTTGTCAATTCGTGTTTGTATGTACAAAGGGGCATTTCCGAGTAAAAAAGGGCACAGCAAAGACAAAGGTGGTATCGGCCGATCCCCCCAATCCCTCCCTGGCTACTAGGCCCTCCCGGGATCAGAAATTTCATATACTGTGGCTCATCAACATTAGTTAGATAGCGCAATTGTTCAATAACTGTTAAATAATTTTATTGTGTTGTAGACATTAGATTTCACAATATTCTTTAAAGGTATCTTTCTCAAATTCTCGGGAAATGATTGATCTGTCGCTATATATGTTTAATCTGTGACATCCGAAGCATGCTTGTCTACTGGGACTCCTTCAGGAGTTGACTTTAAGAGAATGACTAACCAAAGCTGTATTTTGCCAACCTCCAAATTCCTCTCCCAATAAAAGCAAACCAATGAATTTGTAAATCTAGTGGTGTATATTTATATTTTCATATAATGCTTGTATATATATATACAGTATTGTTGTAACTTTCATCGGCGCATCTTTATACAGACAAATATCTATTTCCCCCCTCACAATTAAGGGACAGATAACCTCCCTGGTTCAACCTACAGGTTCGAAATATTTACGATTTGCATTTATGATTTAGCATGTACAATAATCGCCGTACACAAAAATCGTCGAAAAATAAATATGATGTGGACTGTATAATGTCATGATTTGAAATTGCTAACTGTTTAATTTGTTGTAAAAATATTAAAAAAAGTCATTCTCCACCTATTTTGATTTAGAAACAACCTGAAAACCACTTAGGACCCTTTGAAACCTGCGCACATAAATGACGCCAAGATTCCCCAACAATATTGTGTCATAGTCGATGCAACCGTCGATGACACAAAGGTTTCTTCAGCCGTTATATACTGTCCAACGGTATAACATACAATATTTGTATAAAAACTTGAACGTTTGGAAAGAAATTGGCTTTTTGTGCAATCCTTGTGAGCAAAAAAGTCCGTGAATGCTGTTGAAAATGGGGGTCATTGGAATCTAGCATGTAGTAACAGCTATTGGCAGATAGTTTCCACTAATTCACTGCGGAATTGAGTTGGAATTAGCAGAACATGATGCCATTTATCGATACGAATATTGTAAACTGCTGACACATCCATTGCCCTTGAAATCTGTGCCAAGATTTGACATAACTCGAGAGGGCCCCGCACATGATCCTTTAGTGCCATAATGATGTGTGATTAAGGTAAGGGAATCGTAATTGAACGCTTCCAATAATTTTTAAACGCTTCGGAAGGGACATTAGTCTTCTTTGCTTTTTTCTATGCTTCTTTGGTTGCATACCTTGTTGAGTTGGCTGTATATTGTAGTTCGAGAAAATTGGAATAGTGGTCGCCTAATAGTGAGCCAAGATTTCCTTATATGCTTGGTAATATTTCAAAAATCCATTAAAATTTTGGAAATCAAAATAGATTTCAATGGGGTCTCCTTGAAGAGCAGAACTAACTTGGGCAATCGGATCAAGCAGTTCTCTGGCGATAAAGAATGCCACAACATTTTGGAAACTATACAGAGCATGGCCATTTGCTTGAATCTTTGTTTCACAATCCGATTTATAAGACTTACCTGTTTCCATATATGTAGACGTTGTCATCCGATGATGTGTGATGAGTTCCGTGTATCGATCGTTTGACACTGGGTAGAAGCTCTTTAGCGTTCAATATTTCCTACAAAAGAATGAAATTGATGAACTGTTGCATAATCTGCAACAGTTGACAATTGAGTAACTGTAATGAGGTGCATCCTGCAGGAATATTCGTTGTTTGATTATAATTCAGCTAAGTATTTTGCGGTGTTGTTCTATGTTGAATAAGGCCATAGTTTTGGTCATATACATTTTTATTAGAGTTTATTCAACATTAAAAAAATCATTTGGTTTATATTCCAAAATCCTGGACTGGACTACTTACACTGATTAAAACTGGTTAAAACATTTACCAATTTCCTGATCTCTGTAGTAGCTAAACGATTCACATAATTAGCCATTCTCATTCGCATTTACGAGTTCATCTTTGAATGCAACAAGTTCGATGGCGCTTCCTGTACAGGCCAATTATTAGTCGGCTCCATATTCTGCACTGGATGCATCGCCTTGTGTACCTGATGGCCGAGTCCATATTCAATCCAGGATGCCGCCTCCCCTTATGTATGACTATGTTTGAAATCTAACTCTATCTCATATCTGTACTTTTCAATACCAACCCTTACAAAACCCCCTTTTGTTTAAAATGAAAATGTTTTCCTTCGAAAATTTTCCAAACATTAATTTTGCGCCACCTGAAACTTTGGGGTAGTAGCTATAACCACAATATCCATCGCCCTTAAAGGAGCATCTGGCGTTACTATTAAATGTTACAGTGTTTATAGGATCTTATTAGTACTTATTTCAATTTATTGGTAAATATATAAAAACTTATTTATACTTTATAAAAAACTTATAATTGTAATCTTAATGGTTAATAAACAATGTATTAAGAGCGGGATTAACAATTGATATTCATTTTTTCGTTTGTAATTTGTTCGTGGTATGGATTCTCAAAATAGAGTTGTTTCATAGAAGAAGGGGATTGTACGAATTATTGAAACCTATCTTGTATAAAGTAAATTGTAGTTTTGTGATATTTTTTTAAATATTAAATATATTTCAGTTATTAACTATGAATTAAATTTTTTTTACCGTTTATTAATCTTACTTTAAGGTGTGAGTGTTTCATAATAATGACACTTATTATTTTTAACACTTAGCGACATTGAAGACATTGGATTAAAATTTACCCGGTTACTGATTGTTACATTAATTGAAGTCAAAAGTGCCTTTAAAGGCAACAACACTCTTCAAAGACAGAGAAAAAGATTGTAAAGATAAAATGTTATTGAATTATGCATCATTTAAGATATTATCAGGACAGAACACATATAGAATTATTGACTATATTAACATATATCCATTATATTAATAGCCAAGGTAAAAGTAGTATAAATAATAAAATATATACATATATTTTGTAACATTATCAAGAACAGCTGATTTTTTTGAATATATTAGAGCCCGGATAGCAAGTTAATATTAAAAAGTGTTACATTGGTTGTGCAATTGATTACATTGTTCTCTCATCATATATATTAAAATATTTCAATTTTAACCCGATAGGACTAATCTCTACAAATAAATCGTAGGTATACATACATACATACATACATACATACATACATACATACAATGTGGGTCGTAAACGAACATATACAAAAAAAGAAAAACAATAAGTATAATTCACATGTTATGTTTGACTATACTGTACAAGTACGCGCGCGTGTGCAGTAAACAGTAGTTTAGTAAGCCGTGACGCAATAGGTGTAACAAATATATGAAATATATATATATATATAGAACAGAACTTATGTATAAGTGTGGTTGTTCTACACATAGCTATTGATTGATTTCTTTCTCTCTCATTCCTAGATGTACAATCTAACATAATCATGTGTTATATACGATGGTCATGAAAACGATGAGTCATACACCAGTTTTGCGAGGCAAGCGGAAGCTAGACAAATATTTTAGCAGTTATGCGCACCTTAAATAGGTTAATTATGTTGAAACACATAATGTTTTTAATTTTCTCTTAATAAAATAATTTCTTTAATTAACGATAGTATAAATAAATGTAAAATTTTACTACGATTTTAATTGTGTAAATTAATATTTTATCTAATAGACTTTTCATTGTTTTGAAGAATGCCTATTTAGGCTGTGCGCAATTGCAATATAAATAATTTTGCCTCACAAAGCCGGGAATGACTCATATTTCTCACAACCGCTGCGAGGCACAGATTGTATATCTAGGAATAAGTATGATATACGAAAATTCGATATCTATGGTTCTACATATATTGTATGCAAATATCTGACGCGACAACGTGAAAGGCCTTTTTGAACTAATATAAACTGCTGAAATGAGATGGAAAGGTGTTACTTGGTTTTATGCATTTTATGTATGGAAAATAGTCTCTCAAGGCTTTCGATAAAATTCTTACTACTGACAATTTTGTGCAACCACGCTATATTATTAGATTTGTGTATTGTAAATTTGGTTTATATAGCACTATATACATGTTAGTCACAACATGTTAGTCACAACATTTGTTATTAAAATCCTATTAACAAGTGGTAGTATGCAAAATATATCAATCAAAATGTTTTAAAATATATTTATTTGTATTTTTACACTCAATTTTGATTAATTTTTCAATGGCCTATCAATTAGTCCATATATATATAGAGAGAGATTTGACAAAAGTTAAATTAAACTAATTTTGCTCCAAAACTCAAGAGTTATGCAATATTTTGTAGAAAGCACTCACCAAATTTAAAAAAATGTTATATGCAGAAAATATGAGACAGTTTTACCAATTTTTTACTTCTCATTATTACACCCTTTGAAATTTGAAATATAAATTATATATATTACAAATATAGTTATACATATTATTACTCATAAATATTTCACGAAATAATGTTATATATACGAGAGGGGTTTAGCCGGATAGATCATGGGCGCTTAATTAAACATGCTGACATATTTTGACGTCAGAGGTATGGTCGCTGGAATAATCAGAGATACTTTTTTTATATGGACACTCAGTAGAATCGTAAAAAATCACTCTATTTGTCGCAAACTTTGGAACAAATTTAATCAAAGAATATAGATTGTTAAAAAAGGCTTTTTCTTCACGAAAATGCGCTATTTTGGTAAAAAAAAACAGACCATATTGTGCCTATATTTATCTACAATATGATATATTAGCTGCAGATGATACATTTTCCAGTTAATTTAATAATAATATTGAGTTAAATTAATTATATGAGATATCTTTTACGTTATATATTTATTATATTAATACATAATTAGGTGATAGATAGAATTCAATTAGCCCGGATTTTTCAACCTGTCTATCTTTCATCAATAAATTTTAAATATAATTGATAGAATTAGTGGCAATCAATGGCCATTAGTTTTATTTTCTAATTTGGAATAAAATTTCTTTATATTACTAAAAATAATAAGCATATAATAGTACATAGGCCACACACTTCTTTTAAAAACTAATAAAAAATAGTAAGCATATAAAATGCCGTCCTGGCTATCAACTAAATAGATTACCGCTATAATCTTTCAGTGAGCCCAGCCCTCTTAAGCATTTTATATTCTTTGACATCGACGATAATGGATACGGATTTGTAAAACAACGTATTCGCATAGAACGCAACTATAAGAAACATTAAAAAAAATATTATAATTATATTTCCTTAAATCTGTGAGAAATACTATGCTGATTCACAGTATATATTTGTATTTATTAGACTTAATCATGCACAATGAAACCCATTTTTCAATTATAGAGGAAATGCACATTGCATTACAAAAACCCTACTACTTATAGAAGAAATAGCAAAATGCACGATGCACAAAAAACAATCTGAGGATATATCTGGAAATGTTTAATCTTAGTAGTATTTTTTAATTATATAAATCTTTGTTAACATAATAAATTTATTACATGCAATTCAGTTAATTTTTATTTTTATACTTCCAAGTAGATTTTCATAAAGAGATGCGACTACCGACGCATTAATAATGGATGATACCTCAAATTGGGAGCAAACAAATGTGGAATTTAAAATCTTATATTTCAGAGATCAACTCCGCGTCAGTTTTACCTAATGATGAGAGGGGAGTCGATCTCTGAAATCGATTTACAGTTCAAATACATAGTGCAAATTATTTTTCGAATCTAGATTTTTCCAAGCATAATTCTATCGTTCGTTTGTTAGTTATTATATGCGTGATAATATCTAGGAATCTACTGAGTGAAAGGTTGGTTTACTTATTGTCCAGAACCACTCTAAAAATACCCAGCGCAATAAAGATGGTGTATAATCTTGATTGTAGAGAAAGATAGAGAAAGAGAGCTGCTTGCATAATAGTCAGTTATTCGTCAGTAGGGCCTAATACGTTTTGAGACTTGTTCGATTCGTATATCGCGCACCTTAGATAGGTATCCATTCACTCAATTTGACAAAGTTATTAAAAGAGTAGAGAGAGGTATGAACATTTAGAAAAAATACAATGCATCTCGACTACTAAGCTAAAGAAAATTGGATTTGGTCGGGTTACAATTGTAGGCATTTTATACAGTTGACACAAAACATACAATGTATTGTGTTTTGTTTTGTCTGTTTGTATGCGGCTACCATTCAGTATTTATAAAATGTGCAGCGTTTGTGGGTTTGAGTTCATCTTTCACGCACAGTACAATAGGGAAAATTTGAAAATAAACTACTAAATTAGTCCACATATGGGCAACAGTTTGAGGTTTTGTTCGCAAATGAAAATAAAAGGAATTAAAATTATGCTCATTGATAACACCCAAGTTAAGGATGCCAGTTTAGCTCTATTTGTTGAAGAAATATACAGTATAGTTCTGATTAGATTTAATATTGATATACGAATGTCAACAGCAATATCAAAACTAATTAAAAAACAGCCAATAAATATTATCCAATATCTTAAAATAATTGCGTATTAATATATAATTGTACATATATATGTGTGTGTGTTAAATAAAGAATGTATGAAATAAAAAGGAAGCCATAGTCATACTTAATTAATTCGATTGACAATTTTCATTCCATCACAAATTCATCCATCATAAAGTCATCGAACTGACCTTTTCTAGTTGTTAATAATCACATAATTATTATGATTATACTTACTTATAACTAATCTTATTCGACTTGACACATGTGGACCTGGAGGTAGAGCTCTACAGTACAGATACGCAATAATATAGGCTATATAAGAAAATCACATTTCAGCTTCCATTCTCATATCCGGCTTCCATCCTTACCGCCAAATCATCATCGTACACATCAGATTGAAACAAAAAAAGGATTTCAGAAAATCAAGAAAGGAATTATATATATTCGAAGACTAGAATGACACGTTATTGACCCTGATGTTGTGCTGAAATTCATATATATATAATATATATAAAGAGAGTCTAGATAGAGATGGAGATGGAGAGAGAGTCACATAATGGTAATCAGGACGTGGCACCGGCTTTTTGTAAGAGGTCTTTATACGCCTTGGAGTTTATAAAGCGGGGATAGGAGTCCCGATGCATGAGGGTGTATATCTGTAGTTGAGCTTCGTCGAACGTGTTTTGACAGGGTTCAATCATGTTGGCATTGATGATTTCGCGCGCCCTTGAATCCAAGCTCACCTGAAAGGGAAGAAAATAAATGGAATTAATAATATAATTAATTAAGTCAATTAATCCTTCGTACGTGGGCATACTTTGTAGGGTTTGCTACGTGGATGGGGTGGTATTTTACCATATTATCTTCGGCAAGTATGAAAACCCAGGGGGGGGGTATAAAATGGATCAATAATAACACAATTTTTTCTGGTATGTAAAAATATTCGAAATTATTTCTGTTATATTTTTTAGTTAGAAACAAGTATTTAGCCACTTAGTAAAAAATCAGGGTCGTACGTATTATAGTTCACTCAAAAACTTAATTTCTTTGAAAAAAAATTGGCCTACCCCCCTCTCCTCGTACGAAGGGTTAAGTAAATATTAAAAAATTCAATTTACGATTGGAATCAATTTATGGTTTTACACGAACGGTTTATAATAATAACGCTCAACTTAATTTAATCCACATCAGGCTTTTTAGCTGTGTCATAATATACAGCGTGATTGGGGCGGAATTCACCCATCCCTCCTATTATTTTTCCATTAAAATTTTTAGACTAAAGCATGAACCTTGGCATATACAATAGATAAAACGGTATGTTTTCTACACAATTATTCATAATAGAGTTGTTAAGCATTCAACATGGACAAGAAGCTACTTCGAGCAATAATCATAATAATTCGAGTACAAAAGTGTTATCGCATTTATTGACAAACTAGCTATACTCTTCTGAGTTACTTAACAACGGTGACTTTCATAACCGAAAGCACCTTAGGAATTGATCAAATATCAATAAAAGTCACAAAATTATCAAAATTTGAGCATAACCTAATTTTTCCCGCCTAAGGTATTAGTTATAATTTTTTATGAACGAAAATATTCAAAATATTAAACGATATTTAGTCTAAAAGGCCTGAATATATAAAATCAATATAATTCACCTTACGTCTACCCAGAACGATTTCAGTACACCAAATGGCATTTACTAAATTTATATCATTCATTCATTAGCTCACATAGATATGGATTCCTTTCTCTTACAGACCTAGGCGTAGGGTAATATGGGACAAAGTCGTCCATTTTGGATTTTTTGTTAAATTATACCTTACGAAAAAATATCCTTATATGATATGTGTTAACAAATCATATTATGTGTTATTTTGGTAGAGTAGACAAACCATATTTAACACAAAAAAAGGTTAAACTCGTCTACAACCGTTTAAACTCGTCCATTTTTTATAACATAATCTAACATAATCACGTTATATGCGATGGTTACGTAAACGATGAGTCAAACACCAATTTCGCGAGGCAAGCGAAGACTAGAGAAATATTTTAGAAGTTGTGCGCAGGCTAAATAGGCTATTTATTTTGAAACTTAATGTAATTAATTTTTCTCTTATTTAAATATGTTCTTTATTTAAATGTGGTATAAATAAATGTAAAATTTGTACTTTGATTTTAATGGTGCAAATAAAATTTGATCTGATAAACTTTTCATTGTCAAAATTGCTTCAAAGAATGCCTATTTAGGCTGTGCGCCACTGCAATTAAAATTATTTTGCCTCACAAAGCCAAGTATGACTTATATTTCTCACTGCCGCTGCGAGGCACAGATTGTATATCTATGTATAAGTGTGATATACGAAAAATCGATATATATGCATTGCCATACTTGAACTATTTCAACATTTTCTTATTTTAAAGCATTATTATTAATTCTTATTATTAATTAGTCATTCTTATTAAAGAATGACTATTCTAGACTATAAAATCATAACAATCTTAAAGAAGGAATATTACGTGTGCCTAATTTTGACACTTTAATTACTTTTATTGATTTTGGCTTAGACCTACGATGTCACGTGACTGGTGTACGCAACACAAGAATTACACTATTGTAGCTTCGTAGTAGTTTCTGAATAAGTACATCAAACCTTTTCTTTTAACCAAAATCAGAAGTTGCCCTAGCTCCAATAGCTTTGTAACTACAATAAAATCAATATAATGTTGCAGGTATATAAGAGCGCACTTTGTACGGCAATGATCTATAATGAATAATATTGACCTTAATGGTCAATGAACATGATCCAGAAAAAATACTTTTTCGAACAATAAGGTGCTTACGATTAGAATATCAAAATATATTCGATGTTTGCCTCACTATTTAGTTAACTACATAGCCTTCTCGATAATGAAGGAATATATCTCCTTCAATAGTTTCCTTCAACGGAAACTTTCCAAAAGGCCTTTCATAGTGACCTTTCAATGAATATAATGCTGCAAGTGGTAAAACTTCATTTTAGGAAAAAAAGTCATGGGAGGTTCTATACCTCCGTTTTTTAAATTAAAAATGACTGCATAAATGACTACACACATACGGGGAGAACCTGACACCCAGCCCCAGCATGCACACACATACGGGGAGAACCTGACACCCAGCCCCAGTATGGATCGGGTTAAAAATGGTAACAAATTGCACAGTTTCTGTTAATAGTATATTTTCTAATGAAATCTGGATTACTTGAGATCTACTGGTGAATTTCCGTTGTTAATACAATATTAATTGGTATTTACAAGATAAGGTGGTAGATAGGGTAAGAAGTTATGTTTTTCTAGCGGAAATGTATATTTATACTTTATTGAGAAATTATGAGTTTAACTTATTGTTTTTACAAAAAATCCAAAAATTTAACAAGTTTTAAAAGATTGGAAAAGAAAAAAGAGTCGATGGAATTTCGAATTCTACTTTTCCAAAACTTCGCTTTTGGAATATTTAATGTCTTGAAACACATTACGAGATATTGATTTTTACATTGTATTTTACATATTGGAAATCTATTAAACAAATTCAATGAACAGAAGAAGCACCTTCACTCAACGCAGAATTTCTCATGTGTCAGTGTTACATTTTAAAGAAAAATATACAATACATTACAAATAGTGAACGTATGTCATTTATACAAATAGGCAATTTAATCAATAATTTTCATTTTGAATTTTGTTCAACACAAATACATGAGCCGCCGCAGTTGCCCATATGAAAAAGAGCATTCATACAGAATGAATAAATAGGTTGTCGTTTATTTTTCTGAAAAAAAAGGATTTTTCAAGTTGGATTTTAATATAGTTTAGATATCCGTTGAATATTCTCAGATATGTATACCACGCGCACTGAATATGCAAGGAATTGCGCCATCAATACTAATGAATGTTTTAATATTTATGTTTTCTGGTTACAGTAATTACCGATATAATTGCAAATATCGTAGAAGGTGACTTCAACTTTCTTCTCCAATATTCCCCAGTCTACTGATTCTATTTCTGTCATAGAAAAAACATTTTTTGAATTTTCCTCTCTAACTGGAAAATCTAGGTTAAAAATACTGTGTTTTACATTCATAGTTGGAGATAGAAAATCTTCTAATTTTATCATGTAAACTTCTTGCACATGAAGTATGTTTCAATGTCACTGGTAGAATGTCACTACAATTTTTTAAATTTTGAAATAAATATTACAATTACTTTTTTGCTATTCGTTGTTACGTTCAGTAAAAATTATACTTTAACTACAATAAGAATATTCAACGTTTTTCTGCAAAAGTTAAACTGCTAACTCTCAATATCAACAGACTGTCAACAACAATGTAAAATCAGAATGCTGTTACATTTTATTACAAAGTATTCCAAAATGACCAATAAATCTTGCAACAAAAATGATACTATGTTCACAAAACATGTATAGCTTTATACCGAAAACAATTAAAAGCACATTAGCGTGTCACGTACGAGACCAAATGCGGGTTAATAAACTGTAACTATATGATAAACTTCTAACATATATATATATATGCGCATATAATATGGAATATTTAAACCTATTTGGCTGTCTACAGATGTTGGGAGATTGGTTAAATGTAATATATATAAAGTGAACTTTAGTATCTTGCGAGTATCGGCGCAAATTCAAGTTTCAACTGCAAATAGAACATTATTTGTTATAAAACTCTGTACTCAGCGTATAGTTAGTTTATATACGAAAAACAAAAAATCATGAATTGTGTATTTCTATTTCGAAAATTGACAGGCTGGTCTTATACATATGCATCATTTTGAGTTGTAGCGAACTAACGTTATTATGGCTGAATGCAGTTGCTGAATGCAGTTGCCTTCACTGTTCAGACTCAGTAAAATATGGATTTAATATGAACAGAGGTTTCATAGTAGAGGAAACAACTGTCAGACATATTTTATTAACATTTTAATCCAAGTAATACGTCGACTTACTGCTTGATTGACAAGGTGGCCGATTTGGATTTATTCATAGCTCTTTCCAGGTATATTATGAAGAATACTTTTTTTTACTGTGTATAGAAATAATTTAGAATAAAAATAGATTTTCTAATATATACAGAGTGAAATAATTGTTGTATATATAAAACTACTTCCTATTTGACGTTGTTTAGATTAGATATATAATTTAAACTAAAAATTAAAGTATCAAACTGAACATTCGGTTAATATGACTGAGAACAACCACCTAGTAACCATCTATGACTGAGTACAACCACCTAGTAACCATCTATGACTGAGTACAACCACCTAGTAACCAGCTATAACTGAGTACAACCACCTAGTAACCATCTATGACTGAGTACAACCACCTAGTAACCATCTATGGCTGAGTGTCAAAACAAATAATTTGTTAGTGTGCCAGTATACACGTTGCTTTACCTGAATAAACGAAGAATTAATCAAATTTAATTTGCTGTGCACATCAATTTGTCAAACACTCTATTTATTTATAATATTTAGTTAATAATAACCTTTATAATGTTGATATTTCAAACTCTTCATATTAATTCATTAGAGAAGTTGGCTCAATTGACAATATCTATACTTCAACAATACAATATACAATTTAATTTAATTTAATTCCAAAAAAATATTTCGATGCATATTTCGGTAACTTGAAGGTAAAAAGCAGGGGAAACATGTAACAAATTATTTTAGTCATATTTAAATGGCTTTTTTTAAGGGACATTATTATAATTCGTATTTGGTCTGTTTTAAGATGCATAATATATATAAAAGCGCGAATATTCGACCAAAAGTTGGGGCGTGTTTCTCCTTAATTTAGTTGATATAATTCAATATGCAATAAAAGTAAATTATATAAATAAATAAGCTATTATCTCTAAAATAAGCTGCTATAAAAAGATATAGGATAAAATAATACAGTAGACAAATAAATTAAACATGAAAAAATGAATCACATTAAATAAATTGAAACATTTGTTATTTATAACTTTAATAAATGTTACCGGTGTTTTCATGTTTTTATTTTAGGATTACAATTTTGCAATTTACAATTTTACAATTTTTATGTTTTTGTGTATAATTTTTTACACCTTTGCAATTATTTTATTTGTCTATTGAAAAATAATTATTTTTGAAACCTCCGGACACAATTCACCTTAATTTTAGGCATTCGTTTATAAATTTATCATTTTATAGCTTTTAATTTCTCCAGATAGCAATATTTTACTTAGTTAAAAATACTTTAATTAAACTCAGCCAATTGAAAAAGATACACATGTATTCTATATACCGCAAATTTTATATATTTTTGGAGAACGTATATGACCAATTAGTATATTGTCCAATTAAAATTTTTACCGATACATAAATTGCGCAACATCTCTATTCAGATTTAACCAAGTTACAGGGTACTATTTAAGCGATTTCATACAACTTAGCGTAAAATCCAGTTCGGTATATACTTTTATTTGGATTGCAATATTAAACAACATTTAGAATAATGGATTTTTTAGGAGTGGGTTGCGGATGAAAAATATGTACTTAATGTATAGCACATTGAACGATTATGATGGGTATAAATAAACATTAGAATGTGTTATCACAGCAGCCTCCTCATGCTTCCCAATAAAATGGCATTTTTCTTTTTTAGGGGGGTGGGGATGTACACATGGAGTTATTAATCTGTCAATTGATGCATTGATAAACATCGCTCCTGATAAAGAAAGCAGACGATGAACAGGTAACTTGTTGATGTTATCAAATATAATTTTATGTCGGTATAGTTTGATTCAATTAATATATCTAAAATTATTGACTTCTGGGCATAATTTCCATAAGTCACAAAATACTTTTTCATGTTTTAAACTATTATTATAGATATACCCTATCTCAAAGAATTGCATTTATTAGTTTAATATTTTCCTTTCATCATGGAAATGCCTATATATCAGAGAATTATGATTATAATTATATAACATAAATTAGTATAAGTTATAAGCGTCACAGTGATGTAGCTAAATACTACAAAAAATATAGAGAAACTAAATATCAACACAATACCTCATAATTGTTACAAGGCATACATTTGATAAAAATTAAAAAACAAATTGCCGTCTATGGTCACCTGAAATATATTAAAGAAAAGCGATGAAAAACACACATTTTTGCTGCTTTCAACAACCTGAACACATTTTACATCTCTATATATCCCTTATTCTGGAGTCTCACCTCTTTGGGAGATAAAATGGAGATATAGTCCTCGTATATAAGGCGTGCCTTCTCTTCGGCTGTATCGCAATTCTTCTCCTTTTTGAGGTCCTCACAAGCCAACCAAAACAGGATATTCTCCTCACTGTATTCTGACTTCAAGAAATCCCGAAAAGCTTTTTGACCAGCTGGAACAGTTGAGAAGGATATAAAATGCCGATTCATTTACATAACGTATATGTGGCTATGTGTTATATATGTATGTAGGTATATAATGATAATGGTAGACTGGAGAAGAGGAGCTCTTTAATCGATGAAGACATATTATAATAAACAAACAAACACACATATGTATATATAATATGTTGTTTTTCTTGAGTGAATCGCGTAGAAGATGAGAAGTTAAACGTGTAATAACATTAAAATTTAATTTTATGCAAAAATAGGAAAATATGTTTTTATTATTCAGCTATTAAATAAACTTATATGAAATAGAAATGATAAACATATGACATATGATAATCGAAGATAAAATGAACATTTATATATTTTCTATATTATATATATATACATATAATTATCCGTTTTTATTATATAATATATTTTTTATATATTTTATTATATATATAGATAAATAAAAACTTTATATTGTTTTGTTAAAATAAAGAAAAATGTAAATTTAGAGAAGTCATTAATTTCAATTTTAGATGTTTTCGGGTATATTTTTGTATTTTCTCAAAAGAGATGGTTGCTTTAATGTATCTGAATCTTTTAAAATCAAAAATCAACAATTCTGCACACTGTGTCAACAATTGTTTTAAATACTAAATATAAAAATCCGTGAAAACGTGTAATATTCTTAAATGTGTATATCATTTATAACTGCGATAAACTGAAAATAAATGTTTGCAATTTAATAGTAATTTTGCATATTGACGTTCAGGGATGAGCAGTTTCATCTATATTGAAGAAAACTACTTTCCAAGCTATGAGGTTGAGAACTTCATTAACTTCATCTGAGTTCATCTTAATAAAATAAGAAATCAATACAGTTTAAAGTTTGAAATGTTTGACAAGTTTGACGAGTTTGTTGTATGTTACGCTAGCGATTACAAGCGATTACAAGCGATTATAAAAGATGGATAAATATGAATCGATATATAATGTCTTTTGGGATATTTATAACCACTCATAATTAATAATAAATTTATAAATAGTTGTATGCATATCCATCTACTTTACAACGGATTACATTAACATAATAATCAAAATGTTATACTATTAGATTGATATAATAATATAATAATTATTATGTTAACTTTTTGATTTGCTAAAAAATATTTTTATAATATAATAAACTTTTTATAATTCTTATCAAATCATAATAAGAACTTGTATCTTGTGAGATATTTGTAAGATCATAATTTTTCTGGTAATATATATGGATTTAAATATATACATTTTCTGAGTAAGACATGAATATATATTGATTTTCGCGCAAAGATATTTATATATATATTTATTGATTTTATTTAAAGATACGATTGAGCGCATTCGACATTTTGGATCGGATTCGATATTTTTGTTGATGCTCATTCGATATGTAGATAAAGACATATATAATTTTGGATTTTCTTAGTAATATACGGATATATCTTGATTTTCCTAGTAAGATCCAAATATATATATATATATCTTTATTTTCTTGGAAAGATCTGAATAAAATTTAAACATGAATTTATTACCAACATCTTATTCAAAAATGTTGGTGAGAAATACAAGACAAATAGATTGATATATATATTTTACCTAGATGTTACCTGGAAGTTCACGATTTATACGGACATTACCAATAAATGCACGCTCTTCCAAAGGAATTCTAAGTTTCAATTTGAGCAAGATGAATTAAATAAGTTCCGGATAATAATTAAAAAGCCAACAAAAATAGAACAGAATATAGAATTCACCGATATATATATTTATATTATATTATATATTATAATATATGGGTCATAAAGAAAATGTAGGAATACGTTGCACTCATATCAGCAACATGTTTGTCCAGTAACCATACTGATAAACAAAGTAATACAATTAATGAACTTTTCCCATAAATTTGTCTATTTTGAAAGTCCTATGCCCACCAAGCGCGACGGAACCCGCACGGCGAAAAATCAATTTTAGTCCTCAGTAAGCGCGACACGATGCCTGCCACGAAATACCATGTGCTATTATGGCTCTATAGAGATATACGTATATCTATATGAACAGACCACGCACTGTATCTGTTTAACCACTTCAGCCCGGTGACACGTACAGATTGGGGAGATAAATACGCTAACTTGTTTGTTCAATTCACTCAATTAATTGTTCTGTTAAGGACCAATGCATACAGTCTGTGTTACTGAGGTTCCCTCTCTCACTCTTCCCAGTACGGTGGAGGAACGTGTGTGTATGAATGATGTCTCATCAGTTATTACAGTGTTTGTACTGAAATATTCATTTCGTCGCGCGGTTTCTCAGAAAAAGTTAAATAATTTCAAGTTTCGTCGCGTTGTGTCACGTCGCACTCAGTGGAAACAGGCTCATTGAAATTTATGTAATCAACTTTTTATTGCGGCACGTCGCTTCGCGTCGCGCTTGGTGGGAATAGGCCTTTACATGTATGTCGATCCACCAAAGCATAAAATGAATTAACGTTTTTGACATTCTATGTTTTTGTTTCTCCCTATATCATCAGTTTATTTTTTTCAAATTGTCCTCTATATAGAAAACAATGCTTTTTCCGATTTTTGCATTTTTATTTTTTCCGATTCCGACTAGTTCCCAACTATACGCTTATTATAAGTATTGTGAGTATTTGCTTTTCACATCCATAAGCGTCTGATGTCGATTTTCTATATAAAATGGTAGACATTAGCATTGTTCGTATCAAATCGTCTGTACATATATCTATAGATAGATAGAATCAAATATATACAGATTAAATTATAGTGTGCTTCAGATAGGGCGCGTATACTAAGTCAACTAAAATGTTAAAACAATTTGTGCATAGCGTATATTTTAATATAGACAGTGATTGTATATAATGGTAGTTTTTATAATCTTAATAAGTCAGCGCTTTTATAGATTCTATACATGTCTACATCAACAATGTTGAAAATGAATGTTATTTAGAAAAAATACAGCAAAGGAATACTTTTAAGCATGAAACTAAGAAAGACTGCAGTTTTTACAATATATATAGATTAATAGATATATAAGTTGTGTATTTTTTAAATACCTCGTACTTCCTATAATTTTATTTTTATAATTTTTTATTGAATATTTCTTTTAAATATTAAGAAAAAAGCAGTTTCTAACCATAATTAACAGAAGTGTATGTTCTGTATGTCATGTTGACATTGACATCTACATAGTAATTAGATTAACTTCAGAATTTAATTAAATATATATTATTTTATATTTATACAGCTGCTTAAACTTATGATTATAACACTATATTTTGAGTAGATTTATTGAGAAATTATAACATAATAGCTTATCTTCTGTTTATAACAATATAAAAGAATATATTTCCTTTTTCTTGTATATATAAATATATATTTTTAAATGTTTATTTCTATTTTGACCCTTTCATTTATAATTATATTTAATTTTTGAAAGTTTTGTGAAGGCTTTAATGTTTATGAAGTTCAATAGAAAAAACTATAACAAACAATATTAAAGCAATTAGTGTCATGTTGGCTATATAGTAGATATTCAATTTTGAAGATGAAAACATTTAATATAATATTGCGTTTAGTTAGATGTCTAAAACGTTGTAATACTAAAAGCGAAAAGTATGTTTTGTTTTGTATGTGAAAAGTGTTCTAAAAGTGAGAAAATTGTGATTTTGTTTTTAAGAAACAGTACACCCACTTAAAATACGTAATATCGCTATGTGGGAAATCAAAGTTGACTGACTAATGGACATTCTAGAGACCTCAAGAAACCGTGTATTGGCTACATAGCTGCAAAAACAACTCTAAAAGTTAAGAGAATGATCGTAAGAATTTCTACTGCACAATTTTATTTCTACATATTTTACCAGCCACTTATATTCTATGTAAGAACATGATAAATCACTTAGTATATCCGGTAAAGTTGGTCGAGCTGTAGAACTTCGAGTAGAATAGTCGAGCAGTAGAACTCTTTTCTATTCCACAGCGATTAAGTTATTGTAAATAAACGTACTTTTTGTACAACTTTCGTCCTTCAAAGATCGATCGGGATACGTTTATGTGATATAGTATTCACATGTGTTTTTAATTGTATGTGTATTGTTAGGCATTCAGTACCCGTAGTAATAGATGATAACAACAAGTATTTGCTTCTATTTGTCAAGCCTTGATTAAACAAGTCGCACAACAAATGTTTAGGTCCTCATACACTTCCAAAAAATACTTGTCATTGGTAACTGCATCAAAAAGTAATCGTATTATTAAAATGCCCTTTTCGTAATCACACAATAGTCACACGATATTAGTTAACTGTTTTTTAAATAAATGAAAGTGTTAAATTTCGTTACGATTAGAGAGAGAGAGAGAGATTCAATGTTGCACTATAGAGATTGATTTATTTTATTTAGCCATTTGAACTTATACATTATTATAATTTGATATATAGTATGCAATTAAATCAATTTTACAATGTACGCCTTTCAAGATGACATGTATCAGGCAGAAAATGGATTTTTAAACTCATTAAAAGCATTGAAAACGTGTTATACAATGTATATAATATCATTTCAACTGTTTTACAGAGTGCATTTTTATAAATCTAAATATATCTTGATATGCATATGCCAACGACTTTTGTGTACTTTTTTTGTTAGTGATTCATTTGTTAACCCTTGAAAAATCCCCTTACATACTTTTAGTTGATGAAGATTGTAAGTATTGAATAACCTAATAGATAAGTTGACAGTTATAATGATACAGTTTATAGTATAGTAACTATATATGTATATCTATCCACCTATCTAAACATTGTGATTTAATTAATAAATTCGTCATCAATAGATCTCAAGAACGACGAATGACGGACGTTTTAATCCCAATATTGCAGCTAAAGGATTTCGCGTTATACGTGTCGGAATAAATGTAAATGTATTGTTTGTCCATTGACTTCCATTTAACATTGTTATGCATAAATTATTTCGACTTTTAGAGGAATGTTTTCTCAAAACATAATATATGTATACATAATTATATTCCCAGATATTTAAGAGTCTACCTAAGCGTATTATAAAACGCTAAGAGCATTAAACCTACATGACAACTTACCAGGGCTTTGCATAAGATAATCGAAGGAGTCACCCCATCTTCTCGCGTCCCCCAGTGAAACTCTGAGATTTTGGGGAAATAAGAAAATCACGAAAATCACAATCTTATACGCAGCTATGTAGGTTATGTATGCCAATCGACGAGGCTTCAGGGCATGAAAAAAACCACCAATCTTCGAATATATTATTACGTTTCTGCAATTATTTTGTTGTGATACTCCGCAGCTATACATATGGTTTAAAGTGTTTATGAATGAGTTTTTTGCTGTTCGCACAAAATATTATAATATAAATAATATAGTAAATGCGGAGGGGGGGGGGGAGTGGGGGTGCTAAACAAGTGAGGTTTAGTACATCAGTGATTACACCTATTATCCTATAAAGAAACTTAAATACTAAACAAGTTTAAAGCATTTAATATAATTAAAAACATTTATAAAAATAATATTGAATTATAACATATGAATTACTGTATATATATAAATGCCGGGATATTTTTATTTACTGGAAACCTTTGGACGCCTAATAAAAATAATGAAACATCAATAATTATGTGTTATGATCCTAACAGTTCTAAGGCACCTACAGTTTGGAGCATTCTAATAAACGTGAACAATTTATTTGATTAATTGCAGAGTTTTTTTGTCGCCGAAACGGTTTTATACCAATATATTTGTATTATTTAATATTATATAATTTAAATAATAAAAATATCGAGATAAAATAACAACATAAGAAGTAAGTAAATATGAAAATTTGAGAATTTTGTCGAGTTTCTTGTGACCAAATGTGGTGCAGGGCACGATTATCAAATCCTGCGCTTAGATCGAGTACAACATTTGGCATGAAATTGCAGCAGTGATATCTGTTGTTGACAATTTGAAGCAGAACAATGCTTTTGTGATAGCCGAATGCGTTTTGAGAAGTATGTAGAACGTTGTTTCTGTCAACATAAGTCGCAATTTGAATGTTAATGTAACGTTCGAATATTATTTTTAATAAATTGAGATATAAGGAGAATTTATATGCTACCTTTCTTTTATGTGCTACTTTTCTTTTATATGCTACCTTTCTTTTATATGCTACCGTTCTTTTCCTAGACAACCTTTTCACGTTTAATTTCGAACAAGAGAATTTTAATATCGAACAAGAGAATTTTAATATCGAACAAGAGAATTTTAATATCGAACAAGAGAAT
>JAUZND010084643.1:0-15714 GCA_034780555.1 Coelogynopora nodosa | reverse complement strand
GGTAACATTAGAGGATATGGTAACATTAGAGGATATGGTAACATTAGAGGATATGGTAACATTAGAGGATATGGTAACATTAGAGGATATGGTAACATTAGAGGATATGGTAATATTAGAGGATATGGTAATATTAGAGGATATGGTAATATTATAAAAAGTAAAACTATAAAAACTTTTTATGGAAAAATATTTTATATAAAAGGTGAGTTAACAATTTTGAGCATTAAATAAAATTATTTAAGAATCAACTTCTAATCTAAAACAACAGTTCAGAAACAAACACTACTGTGTTTAATAATATTATATAAATTAATAAACAAAATTTCTTGAAAAGTTTACAACCACCAATAACAGTTATATTATTTAAAAAATATTATACTTTTTTTAGTTGATAACTTACTTTCATTCTGTTATTAATTAGAATGTCATAAGTGTTCATAAATAACAAAAAATCTTGGTATTAAAAAGTATTTATCTAATCAAGTGAAGGTTAGTTTAAGCGTTCGAAATGTACTAAAAATAACATTTAAAAGATACATTAATTAAAAATGATAAACAAAACCTAATTTTTTAAACATATTTACTATAATAATTTCGAAATAATTTAATTGATAAATATTCTCATTTTAATAACCAGAAAACAGACAATCATGACTTACAGAACAATTTTGAAACACTCTAGCTACCATGGATATTTAAATAAGACACTAAATAAGGTACTGTAACCCTGTTCTCCTACTATGACATAAAATCCAACAAGATTTTGTATAAACACTGATAAATAGATTGGATAACAACATACTCCTCCAAAGTTAATGAGACTTTCCCATTCGTCAGGATTTGGCTCAAGAATGACATGTCGATAAGCGTGAAGATGATCACTGTCAAGAATGACAATATTGTAGTTGAAGAGAGTGACTCGATTGAGAAAGAAGACTGTGATTGGCATCACGAAACTGCCATAGCCCTCCTCAGCCACCTCATATGGTGGATTTGAAATACCTAAAGTTACATAACACACATAGATAGTAAAATAAACAAGTAGCAAAAATTAGACATTGAGAATAAAAACAGATCAAAATTAATGCATATCATACGTCTATAAAACGCTGGCATCAAACGAAAAAGCACACAAAGGATTCAATTTTAATAATACGCTTAAAGGTATTGTAAATAGAATTAATGAATTAACTAATTTGATCAAAAGATATCACTCTACCTGATTACAACACAGTATAACAATGTACATTCTATTAATAGTGGAACAGCTAAGCAAATAAACATCATTATAGGACAACAAATGGGTGGGATAACATTACTGGTACAGTGTAATTTTTCAATCAAAAATTTTGACACAATTGTGATAGTTTTAATTATTTTATTAAACAAATTTAATGAGTTATATAATTTAACGTAAATTATGTAATCTTTTGTCCAAAATAAATCATTTTAATTTGCTTTAATCAGTATAATTAGACGGTATATGATGATAAAATTATTATATAAAAACAGATATATAATTAACAGAGCTTGTTTATAACATATAAGTAACATATACTAAAGTATTTAACATAACAAGTTTAATTGCAAAAAATATCATTTTAATCATTTTTTTCAAAAAATATTTGTAATATTTTGGTTATAGTAATTACATCATAACATTTTAAACACTAAAATGGATTTTCATACTTTTAAAAATATTTCAAAAAAGAAAAAAATGAGTTTTAATTTTAATTTTAAAAATGTTTAATTTAATATATCAAATTGCTAAGAAGTTAATAATTTTTAAAGTTTGTCTAAAAAATTTATTTTAAATTAAGCAAAAATATTTTGAAATAAACAGTACGAGTCATTTTTAATGATAATATCCGCAATTGATTTTAAAATAGTAAGAAAATTGTTTCACATGAAAAACCTTTTTAGACAAATTTAAAATATACATTTTAATATTTGTAGTATACATTTAGCCCCTTTTTGGTAGATTTCGACTCAATTGGATGTAATATTTTTGCTCCAGAAATAATAAAAGAAATACATATAATTTTAACCCCCTCCTTTGATAGTACTAAAGTACTATTAATAACAAAATGATCATGTTATAAAATCAAAGTAATACTGAAAAAATATATCCTTATTGTCAACTAACTTCTAAGGGAGTTTTCAAACGTTTCATGAAGTTTAAACTTGACTTGATCAACAAATTTGTTAAGAGGATAAGTAGGACTCCAACTGCGAACCCAGCATAACCATTTGTGTGTCTTTTCAGGATTCTCTGGTTTTGGAATCTTCTGAACCGAATGGCCAACTTTAAAGAGGATTAGAATCTGTAAATGAATAAGATGGTATTGTGACTTTTTAAAAAGATGCAATGGTATTATTACTTTTTAAAAAGATACAGTCTAGTGTAAACATGGCAATGCTGGCATAATTACTTTATAAGCAGAAAAGGGAAGGATAAAAATTAATTTTAAGTCAGTTTTTTTCAAGTTGATTTGATTAAAATTAATAGATTGATAATTTTTCGACTTTAAAATAAATCGAAATTCATTTTAAATTGCATAGAATTTCAATATTATATAGTATTGAGTTATATTTAATTATTATTAATACATGAATAATATTTCTATACTGTTAATCATGATAGGTATTTTTATTTACAGACAATTTTCTTAACTTAGTAGTATTATATGTATACATAAAAAACATAGGTTCACTATAAATGTAAAAAAATATTTTGTTAAAAATAAGACAAAATCTATTAAAAAATGTCTAACCTAATAAAAAGTTTTATAACACTCAAAATAGTACATAATAAAATAAATACTTTAAGCACAGCATCAAGATGTATATTAGTATATAAAAGAAATTTAAGCAAACATCTATATCTAAGTGATTTTTACAAGCTTACTACCAATGAAAATATAGTTCGATATTAGTCAACACTAAACATGGATAGTACTATGAAGACAATAATGTTAACAATATTGTATGGTATCATCACTTTAGAGATATGTGTAGATATTTTTATTTGATTGTATAATTGCTATAAATTTACATTATATTTTTTTGTTTGAAAAAAAATATTACAGTGGATAAATAACTAACCAGTAGTTTCATTAATATACATTATGTAATACTTGTGTCTATAATAGAAAAGTAAATTATCATTTAGAATGAAAATATTATCTGCAACCAGAATAATTGAAGAATTTCTGAATGGTTGCTTTTCTCAAACTATATATTAAAAATCCAATGCCAAATTATACAAAAATATAAGAGCTAACCACAACCAATTATAAATATGGATTATTTAGTACATTAATATTTTAACTGAATATATTAAATAGTATAAAATACATTGTGCATACTGCAAAGAAAACTTTAATTTATATTGCATATAACCAAAACAATTCAAATATAATAGTATGAATTATAAAATTTATACACTTCAACATATAGAATATAATAACAAGTATAGTAGATATGTTTATAAACAGTAATATGTATAGTAGGTAAAAAAATTAATACAATACTGATGCAAATAGATACACATGCTAGATCAAATAACCCAAATTAATTTAAGATATCACCTAATAGATAGTTATGTTCATATACAGATACATTAGCTACATATATAAAAATATTTATACAACTTGAATGAATTCACCAAAATTATACCTGAGTATAACTTGACTAGAAGTTTCACCTATCAAATAAATATAAAAATTAGAAAACAGAAATAATTCTAAGACAATATATAAAAAGTTACTTACATAATAATTCTAATAATTTGCTGATATATAATGTAATACATATTGTTTAGGTATAGTTTATAATTAGATATAATCATTATATTAAAAAATTAACAATATGTTTAAAGAAAGTAGACTATTCAAAAATATTGACAAATAGTACAGTAGTAAATACATACATATTATAAAAAAGGCAAGAAAATATGTTGCAGATAGTTTTTTATTGAAAGAAAATAGAGTGGATGTTTCACTAACTGGGTAGTTTCTTCAGCACTTACACAGTAAAGTATTTACAGTACATGTGAAAGAAAACAACAACAGGTAAACATTGTAGCTCAAAGTAGAAATTCAAAGAATTATAGATTAGGAAAATATATAAGGTTACATTTAAGAGTTTTAAAACGGGCAATGGCAGACAAACGTTGTGATGATAAAATATATAATTACTCAAATAGACTACACAGATGCCATCAATATTATGTGTCCCGTGCATTTGATGATCAATATTATATGAGAGATGATTTCCCTTTCCACATAATGCATGTAAATGATTGCCACATGAGGTGTGAGAGGATTCCCTATTTGATAGGCCGTTAATTTACAATATGTCATTCCTTGAAATAATAAATAGTCATTAGATAGAACCAATTTCATGAGCTTCATGAAATCTTTAGTGTCCATGCAGTCAAGTATAGGGTCATTGCTTGAGTGGAGAGTGAAGAATGTTCTCAGGATGGTAAACATTCCTGGGATATCAGGACTGTCATTTCTTGGGACACTGCAATATTAATTAGAAACATCAAGAGATGTGAATGACTTGATTAGTTCACTTTTGAAAGAGCTATTCCATGAATGGCTTAACATTAGTGAAAATGTGAAACGAAAACGGTGTATCATGTAAATCTTCTATAAATATATATATATATATATATATACTATTAACTATGTAGTATAATATATTTGCAATCAGAAGGCCTTGCTTAAAATGTAATATATTTCAGTTTTAATAGCAATGATTAAATATCATTTAAGTATGTAACATTCAAATTATAAGTAATTCTATAATCAATATCTCTTTGTTTACAAGGTTTTAACTAATAAAGAAGAATATTCCACTGATAATTATAATCACTTTTGTTTTTCATTATTATTATTTTTTAATTATTAAGTATTTTAAAAATAGTCTTCTTCATTTTAATAAACACTTTATTTAAAGCAGAATTTGCTAATTTAAATTAAATGGATTAAATTAATTGTGGCTTCAGTATAGTATAATGTATCATTGGCAACATTAAAAAATTGTATATAAATTAAAACTAACATTCACCACCTATCAGTTGTGCTGGAAGATTCTAAATTATACTCTTAAATGAGAATTTTTGCCCTCCCAATACTTATATTTATACAATATTTATACAATTTATATTTATACAATACTTATAGGATATATTAACAATTTAATTATGGTATCAGCTATGCAGAAAAGTGCAACTGCACAACAAATTTATAAAATTCAAACAGTAGATTTTGTTAGCTAGTGTGTTGTCATTGGACAGCAATCCTAAAATTTTGCTGTGTTATTTTAGTTATGCATAAGCTATAATTCCCTACACAATTATTATTGCTTTGCAAATAACATAATATTTATATAAAACTGAATAAATTATTTATCCTGGTAACAATTCTTATTTATGTAAATTAATTGATACAATTATGTCAAAAACAATACATAAATTTATATTAAAAGTTGCAGGTTCCCTTTAGCTTCAGATTGTATATGACATCATTTTTCACTTTATTTTACTATATTTAAATGGAGAAAAATTTACTTTAAAAGCTTAAAAAAGCTAGAAAAGTTTATAAAAAGTTATGATAAAATAATATTATCTTTAATAGGAAGAATTATTCAGTTACAGTGAAAAATAAGATTCTGATACCACAAAGTATTTGCTAATTCCAAATATCCCAGGATAAATAAAATATTATGCCAATTTAAAATGACATGATGCTGATGCTTGTTAAATGGAATAAAGCATTATGCTTGAAGCCCCTTGAAATTCCAGAAAAGGGTTTACAATTTATACAATAGTTATCTTCAGGTATAACTTTTTCAAAGTCAAACAACTCTGTTAACAGTGATCACAAAGATAGTATAGTTTCGAAATGTGAAAATATTCTCTAATAACAAACTATGAATTAAGAAAATTAATGAACTTAAAAAACTCAATATTTTGACCCTGCAGAATTTTAACCAATCAGGAAGAAGACATGGTTTTATTGTGCATAAATGATTGCAGTATTAGACTAATAAGAATGAAATTCTCTTTTGTACTATGTATGGGTGTTTAGTCAATCTGCTCCTCACACTCTACATGTGTTATATTGATAACTTCCCCTTGCATAGTTCTTTTACTTAGATTTAACACCACAAGAAAAAATAATAACTGCATATCAGGTTTAAAAGGTTAATTATAAAATATTTGAACATACATGCCAACCATCTGGACAGAAAATAAATAATTAACTTTTTGAACTTTTAATAAATTTTATATATATTGTATATACATATAATAGATTTAATTTCTATAAATAACAAATCAATTCTAAGAATATAACATATATATATTTATACCTGTTTTTAATATTTATATTTAAAGTAATTTCTATTATAAAATAAAATGTAAATTATGGTTGGTGCTATTGACACTGTGGTAGCAGTGTCAATAGCTAGAATTATTACTGACACTGCAACCATAGTGTCATTAGATGGAATTATTATTGACACTGCAGTATGCAACTTTTTTTAAGTGCAGTTATGGTGCTGTTAATAATAATAATAAAACTGAAACTATTATAAACCAAACCAAAAAACAGAAATTCAATGGACAACATTATAAAGATGTAAAATTTTGATAGGTAATTGTTTTTGGTACTCAATTTATTTTAATTTTTATTGAGTTGTCAATAGCTGGAATTATAATTGACACTGTAGTCACCAACTGTAAATCTAAAATTAATATATAGTAACATGTGATTGAGAATGTCAATAAAAGTTGGTGAACATTAACAAGATGCTCCCCACATATGTTTTGACAAATTTAGACAGGCAGCATACAATGACTTACAAGCTTTGGACTTCAACCACCAAACTGTTAACCACAACCTACATTTCACAGATCCTGTTACTGGTGCAACAACCAACAATGTGGAGTCATTCTGGAGTAGAAGCAAACACTGACTAAAACATGTGAGTGGCAGTCAAGGTGATATGTAGTGGGCTCATCTTGATGAGGCAATTTACAGACATTGGTTTAATTTACATAACTCCACTTGTGTTGCCAACTACTACATATATTGAGGAGATGTTACACAGCTATATGGTCTATAATATGTATATTTAATATACTTTTGGTGAGTGTCTGACATGCCTCATTCTACAATACCACTATGTATGTATGTGTTAGTGTATTTGACTATAGTATTATGTCTGTCTAGTACTGTGTAAAAAGTATGCATGTTGTTATTTAATATACTTTTGGATAACAATAGTTACTTACAAATATCTAAATTTGTCGAAAAAGTATGTGGGGTGCATCTTGTCAGTGTCTGCCTGTATATTTTTAAATATTACTTGTATATTTACAAAAAAATGTATAAAAAACAATAACTTTAACAATATTTTCTATCTTTATATTATTGATTGTCAACAGAATCCAAATAACTATGAGACATATATTACTACTTCTACAACATAATACTATAAACATGTAGTAATATATAAGTTTATAGACACAGTTGAATCTATGTTATTTGGTTTTGTTTACAATTAAAAATTAAAAAATTAGTAATATCGCTATTAATATACTCTCAAAAACTCATTAGCAGTGTCAATAATAATACTAACTATTGATACTGCAGTTGTAGTGTCAATAGCTTTTATGGTAAATTATATTACATAAAAATTTAGAAAATAAATGTATAATATATTATAATACATAAAATTTTGATAAAAATTAAAAGTTAAAGAAGATAATTAATTGCCATACATTCATACAACAATAAATGATTGCAGTTTGTAAATAAGGTTAAAAGAAAACATTATAAATAAAATATATAAATGTTACTTTCATAAACTAAAATCTATTTGCTGTGTGACCACACTAAATTATATGGCTAATTTTTCTATTTGTAGTGCTGTATAGTATAATGTTATTCTTTTTCATAATGTAATGATTTACTAAGGCAGGACATAATTGACTTATTGTGAAGCAAATTTGACTAACTATACTACTTTTCTAAAATTCTAAGTTGGATTGTCTGTAAAAACACTAGACATTGTGAATTCATACAGACCGTGTAATATATATTGGCTTCTATTTATTATAAATACCATTGGCGTTAGCCCTCTTTTATTTGGCTTCTAGGAAATGATTATTAAAATCCCAAAAACTCTTATAACAAATAGCAATGAATTGTATCAAGATACAAATATTTAATATAACAATTATATGTATTTACTTACATTTTAATACAACCTCTTTGCTGTGATTCTATTTATTTTATGACTAAACAATAATTCATTGTAGCCAGGCTCTAACTATTTGATTTAACTATTCAAACTCATTGTCAAGGATTTCTGTAATTAAATTTAAAATCTCAACTCTATTAAAACGTTGAATATTAATTAACAATAAAATATAAATTGAATTTAACAAATTCGACATATTCTTAAAATCATTAATCAATATTATAACATATATATATATATATATTGTTAGAAAATTATTTTATTTGTATATGAAATATAATTAATTAAAGAATATATATACATAAAACAACTTTGCATGTGTGATAGGGAATAGAAATGAAATATTGAAATTACAACTATTAATTATAACTAAAAGCAATTAAAACACAAAAATTAAATGATACATGCTTAGGTTTTGCTGCTGGTCGATATGAATGTACATAGTCCAAAATCATTTACAGTCTTCTGAGGATAGTATGGACACCAACAGGTACATCCTGAGCCAATTCTCTTTTTATTTGAAGAGCAGTGGTAGTTGGATCACAACTAACAATTCTCTTAATCATATTGTCTGTTCTGACGGATGTTGTATGAAGCCTTCCTGATTGAGATCATGTCTTATGAATACTAGATGCTTGAAATCTATTAATAGTTTTTTGAACACCACCAAGTGACACATTCAAAAAAGTTGCTATAGCATGCAAACTGTAACCTTCTTCTCATAAAAGTGTAATCTGACTTTGAGTTTCGACAGAAAATTCCATAATTATGATTATACAGCTATAATAATAGGCACTAATATGCTGAGGAAACAAATTATGAAAACAAATTATAAATAACTATTAATTTGAAAATTCCTATTTTAAATTTATATTTTCAACTCTAAATTAGAATCTGGAAATTCCAAATATTATGAGCACTATTTATATATGCTACACATTAATTTTAAAATTTTATTTACTAAAAATAACAAATTTCAATGGTGTATTCAGACTTTTGCTTGCCACTGTATAGTAAAGACACAATTAATAAAGTAAGTCTTTAAAAAAACTTTTTATCAAGTGATTAAGCAACTGTAAATAACTGTATTAAGACATAATATACTTTCTTTAACTTTATGTTTCATAACCTTTGCATAATGTCCAAAAAAGTTTAGTAGTTTCTAATGGCAATATTTATGGTTCTATACATCACATGTAGATTATACAAGATGATTTTGGTTTTAGATAATATTCATTCAAAACAAAAAATCCTCCTTGCTCAACACAAAATCAATTATACCTTCATAACATTAAATTTTTATTAAAAGTATAATCTTTGACTTTATTGGAAAAAAGGTTAATCTGACATGTTGTAAATAAAGATACATATTAAATAAAGGGTGGTATTTTATTACACTACTTATAATGATAATAACACAAAATGTATGCACTAATTTATACTGCTGTCCCACAATAATTGTAATCCTGAATACAAATAAAACAGTTTAATTATATAAGCATATTTTAGACGTTTGTGTGGTAGCAGTGTAAATAATTAAATTATATGATCTTATTATAGTGTAGTCATAATGCAAATAGTTAAATTACAGTCATGGCATAAAGTTTAGCATACCCATTAAAAATTCAAAAAATGTTGAAAATGATCCAGAATAATGTGTATTGTCAAAAAATGGGAATATTAACATTATAAATTTACTTCATGAACTGTTATGAACTGTAAATTTAAATATACTGTACATTCTAATATTTAGTATGTTATCCTTTAGCATTCAGTACATCAGTAATTCGTCATGGCATCAAAGTCACCAATGCTTCACAATATGATACAGGAATTTCCTTGGTCCACACAGCCTTGATTTTTGTAACTAAATCAGGGTGCAATGTTGGTTTGAGGTCATAAACCTTCCTTTTGAGCAGATCCCAGCAATTCTCAATGGGATTGAGGTCTCCCATTATGAAAGTTTCCAGACCAGGGTGCCAAGACCTCAATGCCCTCTTCTTTAAACCATTGGAGTACACACTTGGCTGTATGACACCTGGCTCCATCTTGCTGAAATATTGTAGTATTTCTTATGTCCATCAGCAGCTGAAGCTTTTCTTGCAGTATTTGTTTGTAAACAAATTGATTTATGGTAACTCCTTTTGGTAAAAACCATAATCCAGCCCTTCCTTGGGCTCATATCGCTCCCCAAATCATCTGCTTTGGCAGATGCTTAACTGGAAGGAGGAACTTTTCATTATATTGTTCATTTGGAGGTCTTCTTACCATCACATGCGAGGAACCGAACTGTTTAATAGATGTCTCGTCGGAGAATAGAACTTTTCTCAAATCTGCTCTGGTCCATTCTTTGTGCCTATTGCAAAACATGATTCTATCGGCTATGTTCTTCTTTGAAAGATGTGGTTTTTTAGCCGCCTTATAAGACTTCAGCCCCTCGGCCTCAGACACCAAAATTTTACAAACTGTTCTGGGTTTTGAAAAATTTAAAATAGCAGAATTATCAGCACAAATTGCAGTGGATGTAGAAAATGGATTATGCATACAGCTCCTTCTGATTACAGCTTTTGTTCTGAGAGAAACTGGTGGGCACCCAGATCGACCTCGTGACTTGAAATCATAATGTTCTTCATGACGATTTATGGCTCTAGACACTGTTGTTTGATTGATTCTCAATAGTATAGCTATTGCAGTTTGGGTCAGGCCTTGGCCATTCAAAGCAATAATCTGGGCTCTCTTTTCTGTTGCTAAATCACCTTTCTTTCCCATATTTTGTGAAATTATGATTGAAATTATAATGAAATTTTGAAAATTAAAATTATGCTGATGAAATTTCAAAAATGATGGTGAAATATTCTATGACCATTTTTTTATTATTCTTAAAACTTAATTTCTCATTATTCCTAGTAGTAGTAGTATAATTATTTATATTAACAAACTGTAATTTAAATATTATTTTCTAAGTCTAACTGATGACACTGATATACATTGTTTTAGTAAATTTAGTTTTTTTAAAACAGGGTATGCTAAACTTTATGCCATGGCTTTATATGCATATTTCATAGTGCAGTCAAACATCTGCAAATAGTGCTGACCATTCAGCATTCTCATTATATTTATGACATATCATATTCATAAGACAAGTCATACATAAACTGTAGTCTGTGATAAACATATTAGATGGTTTATTAAGATAGTTTTATTATTAAAGATAGTTTTTAAAATAAGGTTGAAACAAAATATTAAAAATATGAAAAAACATTAGGGTTATATAAATGCAAAATTAAATGCAAATATGTGATATCAAATTAAATAAAGTTAAAAAAACAATAATTGCTATTTGTAAGGATGGATATCAAATACTTGCATAGAGTTTATAAATAAGGTTGAAACAAATATTAAAAGCAAAATATTTTAATCATAGAAATGTTTTATAAAGATAAATTATACATAATATATTATATTATTATTAAATATTAAGAAAAATTAAAAGTAAACTATTATACAAAACAAAAACCGTGATAATAAATAAACAATATTTACTCTTTTATCCATTTGAATATTCATACATATAAATTGTATATTTCCATTATCCTGTGCCTGTAGTTAGAATAATCTTCAATAAAGACAACATTCAATATTAACTTAAAATATATCAATCCAATTTCTGATTTAATAAAGCATAATTGAATTTGTTGCCATTATCGGGATAGTTAAATTTAAAAATTATAATAATTTGCTTGCTATTTTTATGTACATTATTAAGTTTCTTTTTTCTAAATTAATTATAAATAAAAAAATGAGTTTTAAACCATAAATATAAAAAAATTATTCAATTGAACGTTTAACGCTTTTTCTGATTTTATTAGGTATATTAGTCCCTTACAAAATATTAATAATTTTATTAAATGTTTTACAAAAAGTTTATTAATTATCTTTTATTCACACTTAAAACACATTTTATATTTTAATAATAAAAATAATATTGATGCGTCAAAAAATATATAATATTTTAGATTAAAACAAGTGTCCCTAACCCTTTAATAAATCATTATGTTCTAAATAAAAACCTATATTTTTAACAAAAAAGTTTTATATTTAAAATATTCATGAGGTGAGTAACAATTATCTTAGTTAAGTATGTTATCTCGGATTCAATCAAATTAACGTAATATTATTATTTCTAATTAAAAGAATAGGTTCAATAAGTAAATATTAAATTATATTAAAATTAAGAAAATTCTCAATCAAATATCACTTAGTTGCTATGAATATTGAAGCAATAGCTTTCTGAGAAAATCGGTATTATTTATTTTTATCTTTAGATGTCCACGGATATTTGAAAAATTAATTATATTTATTTTCTTAAAACAATATAACAAATAATAAATATATTTGTATTAGTTTAAAAAGTTATTTGCGGTTGGAACTATTAACCTCACTTTATCACAGTTTGCAGCAACTAAAATATACTAAATAAGTAAGATAATAACAATATGCTTTATTGGCAAAATGTCACACGCACTATGTTTACAAAAGAGAATGAAGATTGAATAAGACACATAATAGGCAGAAAAAATGAAACATGAAAGAAGTTGTACAAGTCTAAACCACAATTAGTGTGGGCGCCCTAAAATAATTATTGATATGCACGCGACAAATTCAATTGTGGAATTCTAAACGTAGACTTCTACTAATCTAACAGCGATAGTTTCATACAGTGAAGCCTTTTGATTTGTTCGCTCAATGCAAAGCTGTATGATTTAACAACTTTATGGCCTGGTGTCACGTATGTGTATAGATGAAATGAAAATAATTGAATAGTCGCATACAAAATATTTTTATTTGAGCGCATTGTTATGGGGAGATAAGTAAGCAGGTAGAAATTTGTTGTTTCCGAGCGATGCATACAGAGTGCCTGTGCTACTGGCTGCCACAGTCTTCTTTCTCTCTCCCCTGAGTGTATATGGATGATGTCTCATCAATTATTATAGTGTTACCCGTGTTACCTTAAATGTATTCCTTCATCATATTATTCTAACATGTACATGTAAGATTTGCGTTCAATTATATATACTGCCTGAATTTCTACCTCATAGTTTGTATAATTATTGCATTATGTCTAACTTTTCAAACAGCAAATAAATTGAATTGGTAGTAATAAAAAAACATAAAATATTAACCGCACACATTCGGACAATTTGTCATAGCATAACAATTAATATTGATTGCCCGGAAACCATCTGGCGTATTTGAAAAATGTACATATTCAATTATATGTCAAGATAATGTATCAACTACATCATGAACTGAACATGACACACTTCTTTAATAAATGTTCAAAGTATTGCCAATTGTATTTTGAAAGTCGTTTGTTACTAAATATCACAGAGTGGAACATATTTGTATTTCAAACGAAATTTGGCAACCCTCAAGTCTTGACGAATTCTTGGTAGGTGGAGTCGATATATTTTGTAAACATCTTAAAATCAGATAATGAACCATTAAGGGGATCTAATAATTATTAATATATTCTACTTTCTAGTAAGTCATCCAAATTAAGACAATGGGCCATTATCACATAACATAAATGAGCTCAATACAAAAGTTAGACTGCCCTAAGCACACTAAATATTTTCATGCAAATCTAATTGGTTTACTGTGCCTAAATATTGCGTGCATACCAAACGTGAATTATAAACTATCATTATACCATTGAAATAATGTACTTGTCGAATATATAGCAAATCTGATTTGCCTGCCCTGCATATCAACAGCAAGAGTTCTAATCTAATCGTAGACTTCTACAAATCTAAAGATAGAAGTCTATACGTTTGCCTGCATACCGATTTAAGCAGTTCTAGATTTGTTGAGTTCCACATATTTTCTAGAGTTCTACAAATCTAACCCTGCGTGCATACGGCCCCAGGTTCTGATGTTTGTAAGTTCATTTACCGTAGTATTCATATTCCGAGAAGGTATTATGACGTCTGTCACCAGCATACTTGACTATCTGATTGCCAGGAACTGTAGCTTTGAGGTCAGAAGCTGCAACTGGGAAGGCAGTAGGCCAAGCGCTGCGAACACAGGTTCTCAAAATGTTTGTACTTTACAATGTATAAAAAATTACAATATTTGGTTGATGAAACATCTTTAGTCTGATTTCGACATGCTATTTTCGGAATTTGTAATTGGAACTTATTTCAATTTGCGAAAATATCATTTCGTCAAGTCAAACAAGTTCACTGTACACAAATCTCGCACACAATAAGTTTTGTTTCAAAACCAATGATCTCGTTATTTTAAACAGTGATTCTGCATACAACTCGCCTCTTTTTTTTCAGGACTTGCTTATTTAGTGCATTTCTATTGCATTATAAATCGTTTATTACTTCTAATTTAAATTAGAAAACACCATTTATAGTTGGCTAAATTCTTTATTGTTTCTTATTATAGTTTTAAATTTGGTACTATATTTAATTATTGCTGTTCGTATTGTTTATTTATTTAACTATATTTCTCTACGATATTTGTTATTTCTAACAATAATTATACTATGTTGATAGCTATAAGATACATTTAAAAATTAGTTTTTCTAATGCTACCGTTGAATGCTACCAATATACTTACTAGAGTAACCGTTGATAATACTGTTTTTTATATACATGCATTCGAGGGATTGTGAAGATTAATTATATTCCATATTTATTTGATTCGTCTATTACATTATTAAATTCGTTAATACTCTTAAACATCATTAAATTCGTATTGATATGATTAAAATTTTATAATTTAAGTACATTCTAGTACTTAATTTCTTTATAAATAGTATTAATATATATTCTAGATTAGGTCATATTTTTGGAATATGAATTACGGGAAAAAATATTAGGATGTTTTTATAATTTATTGGTTGAAATTTTGTATTTTCGAATTGTATTGCTTATCAGTAGCCAGTTTCATCAATGTATCGCAACTATAATCGCAACGCAAATCGCAATTCGCAACTTTTTTGGTTTCATAAAGCTTTCGCAAATACAATTCGCAAATGTTCTCATCGCAATCGCAACTTTTCTAGTGTTAAATTTGCGAGAACTCTATACCTATCGCAAACTAACTACCAATAGTATAAATATTACAATGTTTCGTAATATAAATCTTCGTAGCATTATATACAGAATTCATAATAATTAAATTTTAATATTTTTATTATATGTATTATAACTTATACAAACAAATTTTACAACCAGTTACATTTATTAAATCATTAAATAATGTTCTTTATAACTCAATTTCATAGGAAATCGATTGATGATCATATTCATTAGAATTCTCAATAAAATTTTATATTCCTTCTAAATGATAAATGTATATATAATACATATTTCGGATACATATAAGAGCATTCAAATAATATTATGAACGATGTAT
>JAUZND010084632.1:0-15715 GCA_034780555.1 Coelogynopora nodosa | reverse complement strand
TTGAAAAGGTGGGTATGATAGGTATACCTATATAGGTATAATAGGTAAATACATATAGGTAGTACTAAAATTGTATCTGGGATAAAACTGGGAAAAATCTGGGATGCTCGAAATTGGATTAAGGTGGCAACCCTGATTAAAGAATAGGAATATTTTTATTATATTTTCTCTTACTTTTGAATACAATGTTACATCTAATTTTAATGATTTAAGTGTTTTCTATGTGTTACAAGCAAAATTATAGTAAAATATAAAAAAAAAATCCTGGAGACATTTAAATAATAATTAATTTTACTTATTTAGTCAATTTTGTAGTTGAAATAAGGATAGACACTAATATTTAAATCTACCTGGTATTAGTATGTAAATAAAATGATCTATACATCTATTTTTTCTAATATGTACAAAACACTTAGACAACTATAATTATATAATACAAATTTATATTTAAAAAATAGGATTAAAATTTTTTGTCTTAAAAATTGTATTTTCACTAAAATTAGTCATAACCATAGAAATGTTCCTATTCTTTAATACATAAAATAACCAAAAATATAATTTTAAGCTATGTACTATTTTTTTCTAGGTCATTACCTAATTTGACTGGCCTATTTATCATAAACAGTAATACTAAGTAAGTTATAATAAAAGCAAATCCAAAATACTTATTTATTTAAGAAAAATGGATAATGGTTGTGCATGAGACTCTTTTCAAGGTTTTTTTTATTGAAATATAGTAATTATTTTCTTATATACATATATTAATTAGTAGTTATAATTAAAACCTTATAATTTAAGTACATAAATAAAACTAGGGATGGAAATATGATTTGAAAGCCACTAGTCCTTCAGATGGGTGGATTTCAAACTCTACTTGCCCACCAAAAACTTACTTTTCTGCCTTCCCCTACATTTCAACAAAAATATAACATTTGAGTATCTATCAAATAGCTGTATGCACATGCAGTAAGCCATATATTTATTGCTTAGTGTCAGTGGAGTCTTATATATATACAGCAAGTAGATATAACCATATTACTAATTACAGAAAACCACTTGCCAGACAGTTGAGTAGTTTATAAAACTCACTCACCCTACTCAATTTTCACTTGCCCTGGGTGAATACTATATAAGCATACCTGAAAACCTGATAACAAGTTCAGAAAAAATTGATATTGCTACAGTATCATTTAATATCAGTGGTACCTGCAGGCATATGCATTTCTGTATAGTATTTTTAAGAAAATGGCACTCTTGGCTAGAGTTTATGCCCCTTAATCTTTAGCTATGTTATTTTCTGATCAAACTTCAAATAAAACTGAGTTCATAATTTGTCCCAGTTGTGTGTTTATTTATATACATTTAGTAATA
Organism: Coelogynopora nodosa; assembly: GCA_034780555.1. NCBI lineage: Eukaryota > Metazoa > Platyhelminthes > Proseriata > Coelogynoporidae > Coelogynopora > Coelogynopora nodosa. Next base: position 14,344 of record JAUZND010084632.1, on the reverse strand, counting down.
TGCTATTTTCGTGGAATTTTTGTGATGTTATAATATAATTTTGGTGCCCCCTAGACAGAGTGCATATACTTTTTAAAATCCCACTGGTGCCACTGAATATTAATCTATAAATAAAAGATAGTATACAGTTTTAATAATATCCATATTTATATTTATTATCTTTAATTATATATAACATACAACCAATTTATATGTTAACCTGTTCTTTAACACTATAATTACAATAATTTTTATTCACTTAGAACTACATTCATCATCTGAACTAACTTTTAGTCCGTAAAAATTGTTAATACACCAATTTAGTATTTTCTGATACAGTAAAAATTTCTAAGTTTAAATAAAAGTTATTTGAAAAAAGCATCAATGGTTCTTGTTTTAATCAATACATCTAAAAAATCAGTGTACAAAATTTGCTGACACTCAAAATGTTTTCTGACTCAGTAAAAAATGTATGAATAATGAAAGTTATTAGAAAAAAATCATCAGTGTCGTTTTTTTAAATTAATAAATCAAAATCAAAAAATCTTGAAAAGCAGTATAACCCAATAAAAAATTGCTAATACTCAAATTTAATATTTCATGACTCAGAAAAAATTCTATGAATATTGAAAGTTATTTGAAAACAATCGTCATTGTGTAGTTTTTTTATTAATACATTGAAATCAAAATATCTGGAAAATCAGAATAACCCAATAAAAAATTTGCTATGACACAAATAAAGTAATATTCACATGTCAACCATGTTGAAGTCCATAATTTCAGGAGTCTTATTGATGTTTACAGCTACATTGCCATCTTTGAGGACACTGGAAAATATTGAGACTGTCTTGTTGCATTTGGCGTTGTAGCCCAAAAGAGTAGTGTTGTTGGAAAATAAAAATTTACTATCATACAGAGGTGTGGTTTTACATGCTTCATGCATTTCTTTGGGTATTTCACTCCTATTTCATCTCACTGGTAATGTAAAACCATACCTCTGTATGATAGTAAATTTTTATTTTATATTATGGGGTACAAATAGTTTTGTTCTGGTGACAAAGACGATTTACCACTTGTAGGTTTTTGAAAAAGTTGTCAGTCATGATGTTGACTGCATCTTCCAAGCTATCAGTCATTTCCTTAACCATGTGCTCTTCTAGCCCAACCTCGTAAGAGCACACTTTTCTATCAAGATTACTTAACAATATATTTAGCATGAGAAATGGTTAACAACACATAATATATTCAATGACAAAACAGTCACAATTTAAAGTTTAACTACAGTTGGTTTTCCCAGCAACAGACTTCTAGTTGTAGGCCTGGCTGGCATTGATAAGTTGTGTAAATCATGATGTCTAGGCTACTCATTTGCTCTTATTTTTTGCATAACACTGTAACCCAATGTTTGCTTGACCTCTCATTTCCAGGATTTCGTTACAAGTAATCAGGGGCATGTTGTTCTACCATTTATATTCTGTTCTCAACACATGTTTATGTGAAAGTGCATTTACACTAATAGAAAATCGATTTTTATAATATAGTATTATATAAAAATGTTCTGTACCTCTGTAATTCTGCTAAGAAAATAAATTTAGTATACATTTTTGTTAGTCTGGTTAGAAATGATAAAAAATAAATATAATGCATATGTCCTTTACAGAGTATCAGCTATTTTTTCATTTATTCATAAAATATATCAAAGTTAGTGGAATAGAAAGGACAAGGGACTCTATCTCTCCAATTTTAGAAAGGGGCTAGTGTATATATTTTTCCTACCTCCCCCTTCGTTTACAAACTATGCTTTCACAGGATCAACTCAAAGTAGCATTTACACAATAGAAAATATTACAATTATTAATAATAAATATGTATACGAGAAAAAAAACATATAAAACATATATATATATATTCATATAAACAGATGAACTTATTTTATTTTTGCTTTGGAAGAAACATAGTAAAAGCTGGCCTTACTATGAAAACTAGTTACTGATTAAATCATTTATGGAACTGCAGCAAACATTTACTCATTTTATAGAATATATTGTATTTAGCCAATTATACTCAGAAGCACTATAAAGTTATATAGGTAAATACTTGCATATTAAATTTGAACTGAGCATGTAAGACTAATCTGAGTTCGGAGATTGTTGGGAATATTTTAGTTCCATGGGCAATGAAGAATCAAAAATAATCTATTTCATGGTATCACATCAGCTCTGAGAAAGTGTAATTCAGTGCAATAGATTGCATGACCAAAACATCTGCATTTCTAGTTGTATATGATTGATACCTATGTACAAAACAATACAGAACCTATTCTTCATGTCTTGAATATCCACATGTCACTTCATAAGTGTAAATGAAGACATTGGCTAATAGTGAAAATTTGTAAAATCTTAATGCTTTTTTTGAAATCCCTTAAATTCTATGTTCTACAAATTACCAAATTCTGTTAATAGACCGAATCAGGGTTTATTTTAGAAAGGAAATTTGGTAAACAAAATGTCAGAGAAAACAAGGAAAAATGTCAGGGGAAACAGGTACATATAAAACAATGTTAAGGGATTTTCAATACTTTTATTGTCTGTGTGTAAATTGTTATCAATATCCTGAATTTATAAACTTACATTATATGTAGATTTGTGACTAAGCAAGTTTAGCTATATAGTATCCAATCAGTAATTTATATTACAATATATAACTGTTACTTTTTTAAATTAGTTTTCTGATGTCAGAAAAAAGTCAGTCATTGAAAAATTATCCCTGCAAATGTATAAAGTATTGCTCATATTTGCAGTATTTGATTGCTTCAGACTATATGCTACACCACATTCAAATTGTAGAGTGTACATATTTGCATTGATTTAAAATATGTTTTAATATATATTGTAGTATATATATTTTGAATATGTATTATTATAATGTCTTATTTCAATTTCAGCCAAATCATTAATATTTATGGATCCGGCTTTGACGAAAACAATCACACAATGCTTAAACATTGTATCTACCAATGATGAGCATATATTTTTGCGAAAATTCATTGAAACTTTACAAAATGAAGATACACAGAACGCCCAGCTAGATGCATTTAACCACCATTTTCTCAAGGAGGTTGTGCAGGCAAACCCGGCACCCAGTTTTGCACTTATAGACTTGTACAGAAATTGTAAGGACGCTGGAGTCTCATGGTCTGTTAATGAAAAAATGGATTGGTAAGCAGAATTTACTTATATGCAGACACGTCAAGTTTATGAAATACTAAATATATATTATTCTGATGCTAGTATAACAGTACTGCTAATCTATAGTATGAGCTGATTAAAGCAATTATTTTTATATCTATTTTTACAGAATTTTTTGTTTCTATTATTTTACAAAAAGCTAAAGTCCAGTTTCAAAACTTAATGCCAAGATGCTCATGTTTCAATGTTATATCATCAGTGTTGTCAGACATCCGAAATGTCACTAGTTTTAAGAGTTTTGTAAATGTTATAAAAGTACTATACAATATAGGGAAGGGGTATGTTATAGTTTGACATGCCAAAGTAATTAGAGGGTTCTCCTTAATAATCTCGGATTTCATACTATTTTCGAGTCCCAGAAATGATGTAAAATTCACCGGATTTCAGGGTTTGTAATTGTGGATAAAATAGGTCAACAAATTTCGTGATTACGAGTTTGTTTATTATTGTCTATGTAAATTTTGTAACGATAATGTAGCGAATTTTTACTTTGGTTCTTGCTAGTGTGGTTTGTGCGGTTCAATTTACCAATGCACCACACTGTCTGTCCTATTTACAGTTAGTATACAACTAACCATTTTCAAGTAGGTTAGCCTCCCATCCAGATCCCCAGATTGTTGTACACTCCTTGGTCTAATATTCTTATTTCGAGAGGTTGGTGGCCCACATATTTTTTTGCAATTGGTATGGCATCCCTGTTATAGGTCTGTATAGAAAGATTTATAATTGTAGGGTGAGTAGTTGTATCTGATTCTGTGCATCGTCAACAGACACATGAATGTTTGTTCTTTATTATTGAATTTCTTAAATTTAATATGTGTCGTGCATCACTTAAATAAAGGTTGTGTCAACTATTACTAATTTAGTCATTATTAGAGGTATAATATAGGATTGTTGTTAGTTATTTTGCATAAATCATCATTAAAAATCAACATTGCAAGTTGACCTACTATCAGTTTTACTGAAAATATTTATTATTTGTAAGCTTTTTAAGCACCTCTAACTGAAATTATGCAATTTTCATATTTGTCATGAGATATATATTCATATATAATATTATGTATAATTATCTAGCACTAAAAATAAATTTTAAACTAAAACAAGCCTTTCTTTTTTGTTATCCCAATACTTTACAATAAAATAAATATAGACCCTCATATTATATTGTTCCATTGGACATTCAACGGTGAATATGCAGTTATTTGCTTTTTATTGATACCATTTTCCTTTTTCAGGTTTTTATATTATGTCTTTCACCGACGATATGGCTGGCCAGACTTACCAGAAGAGAAATCGGTCTTGCTAGTGTGCTATCCTGATGCCGATCGTCGCCAACGTCGATCCAATAAGGCTGAAGAATCGAAATTGAAACCGAAACTAGTAGCAACGTTAGATATTCTAATTATGTGGTGAGTCATCAAAATCAGCCTGTATTTGTTGATTATAGCTACAAAGGAATTCTAACGAAATCTATTGGTAAAATTATTTCGAAATTCTTAACAATATTTTCATATTATAACATATTTATCTCCTTGTGTATTTTCATATTTTTTTGGGTTAAATACAAATATATGCAGGCTTCAATTGTCTATCCATTATTTTAATTTTTAGATAAATATTTTTGATTCTTACAAAATCTACATATAATATAAATTTCATAAATTTAATTACTGTATAAACAGGGTTCGCACTTGTATGGAAAACTTTGTAGAACTTTTTACAATTTTTCTTAATTTAATTTGTATAAATCAGGTTGGTGATTCTAATCCACAATTTCATTTAAATACAAACACTTTCACTCAGCTATATATTTTCAGGTTTTTTTATTGACTCAAAGTATTTGACAAATTTAAAGATTAAAAAATTAAAACATCATTAAATTTAAGATTTTGATTTGAAAAAGCCTTGACTAAGCCTTTAATTAGGAAATGGCGAAATTGTACGCATCCTATAATACTGATTAATAAACGACATTGTTTATATGTGAATGGTTAGGACGGCTTACATTTGTAATCAATGGAATTGTTTATATTTTAGTAAATATAATATATACTTTAAAGAAATTTTATTCTCTAGGTCGTGCAGATTTTTTCTTTAACTGATATATTGGTTGATAATTATTATTAAATGCACAATTTTGACAATATAATTCTTTTTTTAGGCTTTATCATCAACCAGTGACACTTGTTTCAGTTCGTATGTTTTTGTCAGCTATTCGATTAGGTGAGTTTACAACTAACGTCATATTAAAGATAATAATCTGTTTTAACCGATTCGTATATAGAAAAGTTTTTTATGTTACTTTCACACTTATTAATACAATTGGACAATTTACTTAACAAATCTATTTTTTAAATAATTGTAATGTTATGTAATTTTTTGAGACTTTCGTCCATTGAAATATGATTGTTTTTTACGAAAACCTTACAGAATGTTAGATCCTCTTAGGGCTTAACTCTCATCGAAATATGTACCTAAGGCTCTTTATGATGCGATAAAGGTAGTCAATTTAGTGTGATATTAATAAGTAATTCTTTATTGATGAAGTAATTGCAATGGCATTTTCATGATAATAAAACTTTTCCATTGTTTTGTCTCGATTTTTCCCTTTCAAATATCGAAATACCCCCAAACCCCCTCTACTCAGACTGCACTACAGACGCTCGTCTTATAGATTTCGAATGTCCAGGTTTTTCTATTATAGAGAGTGGCAACTTCGATAAAGTTTCAACATTTTAAATTCCATTCGATCGCAACCATGACGTGGTGCTTGGTCGATTTTTTGGGGACAATTTCGAGCCCAGGGTACAATTAAATATATTTTTAATTGCCTGCTATTCAAAACATAGTGCACTGAATAATTTGAAAAGTAAACAAATTGGCCGCGTCACATGGCCGTTTTCGACAGTTGAAATCAATTCACAAAGTGTCATATATACGCACTAAGAAAAATCGTGCCATTTTATTATTAAAAAAATTAAACGAGAGTTGAGCAAAAATGACACATCCTTTCATGTAATTTATTCGCGTCATATTTGCGGAATTTTCGTGTAATTATCGCGTCATTTTATGAATTTTGAGTTTCCCATCATTCACCCGTCATCCATCACACAAATAAAGTAAACATGTTATATACTAATAACTGTGGTTACAGTACAGTACAATTAATGTGGCTAAACAATTATTTCTCGTTATTTAACACACAATTATGACACAAATAAATAAAACTAATAAAAGTAGTATAATTAATAAATATATATATATATATAAGGTTAAAAATACTTCAAATTAAAATACAAAAAGTGCACAGTAAAATGTTAATAATCTTGCCAGCCAAAAAAGCCTAAAATTATTAATGTACAAACATGTATTATAATACTACTAACAAATACAAGTGGAGTAGAAAAACAAACAATTTTATAATACCGAGCGATATACATTACATTATACGTCTGACATATCAAGTATATCAGAGCAGTAGACATCCCATGCTACTGACATGAAAACATAGCCTAGTTAATAGTGTAAAATACAATTGATTAGCAATTATTTAACAGGGATTGTGGCACATGTTTGTCTCAAGAACCTTCACCATGGATAAAAGGTCCCTAGTAGACCTAACAGTTATTTAATAGTATTCCAGAAGAAGCAGGATGTGAATAACATCGTTAGCCCTCCTCCCATTAATCATCAGCGTTTCTCTGTCCCAAATTTCAACCGATGAGCCAGACAAACGAATTTGAGGCCTGTGTGACGCGTCGATATTGTTCAACTTTTTGAGGATGGGAGTGTATATTATAACTATTATTGTGTATATTTGTTAACTTTTTTCTTTTTATAATATTTTAATGATAAATTTAAGCGATAACAATAAACACTTTTATTATTAATATAGTTTATTTGTGACATGTAATCCACATATAGCTTTTGATATTTAACAAAACAAGTTTTATTGCAAAGATATTATTTGATTATAGTATCTAAGTCATCATTTCACTTCTTGCATTTCAAATGACTGATGTAACTGAAATTGTGTCTTTTTTACACCCACCCCCTTTGCACCGCGCCCCTCCAACGCCTCCACCTCTCCATTCTACTTCTATTGCAGCCTCCACAAGTCCAGTAACGAGACGACATCTATCGATCCGCGCTTTGGAATGGTTGAAGGAACGTTTTGCGGACTCTTCGAATTCGGCGATACACGAGGATATTCACGATAAAATAAAGGTTTGCTCTTAATTATTTCGATATTATAGAGAACATAGGTTGATCTCGTTATTATCACTATCAGAAACTTAGTCTTTTTTATACTTTATAATATTTGGCAAGATTGCAGTGGGCCTTAGTATTCTTAAACGTTTTCATTTTGCTTCCTTTGACTAGAAATAAGTACCTAAAGCTGAGCAAATAATGAGAAGTACTGTATTTTTGTAATTGATCAGACGGTATCAGAGAGTTCGACATAGTTCGATTAAAGGTATACATTTGAATCTAACAAAGCTCTCTAAAATTAATATAAAAAGAGTTTAAAGATTTTTTGAGCATAATCAGTGAGAATAAGTACCTTGTTTAAAATTAGTAATTTATATTTTAATATCTAGTCAAACAAAATCTATTACTTATTAGTACAATTATATATTTGTAATGTATACTTTGACTTTTCCCAGTACTACAGCGCATTCGATCTTATTGGATCTCTTCAGCGGTAGGCCTACGTATATTAGCTGTATGATTACTTGATAATAGTAGAAATTACGAAAATGAAACACGACATTTTTTCTTTCTTTCTTTAGTTGTCTCAGTTATTCCAGCAGTATGTACATGCACGAACACTGCCCCCCCCCTCCACTCAAATTATTTAGGATTTGATAATCCTGATCGTGACGGACGTGTGGTCTCAGATCAGATCTGCTGGTGTGACCCGTCTTGGCCCAGTGGTCGAGAGACTGCCACTGGTCAGCACCAGGAAACTCTTTGAGGAGTGTGTGCAGGTGAGATCCACACGCATGCTTAGTTATGTGTGAACAAATACTGCGCAAAATCATACTTGATTAATCTGTTTCAATTATAATTATGTATCAGAAAGATAATTTGAGAAAATTCATTACATTTGGAACTACTACTATATTGTGTAAAGTTAAACTATCTTTAATTGACAAATTTAGGAATCTAGACTTTAGAATGATAGATCTAATTCATATTTTATAGATATATGCACTAGAAATTATGTCAAAAGTTCCGTCTGTTAATGCATTATACTTAACTAATTGTTTTTGATTTTGTACAATAAATTATAGTATATCATTTGCTTACTGCATACTTCCCTTTATGAAGAAATGGTTAATGAACCATATTGCCTTGAGATTGTTGGAAGTGGCCTATTGTCCACATGTTCAATGATCAATTTACATCTTTTAAAAGCATCTCAAAATGTCTTTTTTACATTTTAAAAAGTTTGAATATCACCACTATTTCCTCAATAACCCAAAACCGGGAATTGGGTGTAATGATAGAAGTGTTGGTCAAGCAGTCTGCAACAGGTCTTGCTGTCAGCACTAAGGGAACTGATGATGAAATATGAAAGTTCCACACCTAAGAATGACGATGACAACATAAAATGGACGATAATGCTGTTGTTGTGGATAATTCTATTGAATAATGTTTTGATAAGATAGCTGTTACCTCAGATAGCAGTATATACCTCAATATCGATCATTTTTCAGTTACATCAATCAGTCTGAGTGTATTTAGTAGTTGTACAGAAATGATTTCAACTTGAGTCTGCAATCCAGTGTCTACTTACTGATTAGATCTCTATTAATGCCAACTGCGTGTATTTAATATATCTATTAAAATTACTGTAGTCTACTACTCTACTAGACTGCTGCTGCTGATTCTTAATTGATTGTATTCTGTCAGTGTTATTTATAGTATGTTACGTAATACCAAGTCATATTCAAATATTAAATAAAGTTATTGATTAATATAATATATAGATTAATTTGTGATACTATTAATGAATTGTTTTCAGTAGTTTTAATTTAATCCCATATTTTCAGTACATTTATTGTACCACGTTCTTAACATTTAGGGCTTTGTGAAAATTGTGTATTTATTTATATATATATACATTATATTATGGTAGTCTGTATGAATCTTGCAACTACATTAAATATGCTCCATTTTCAGCTTTGCAATACTGATGAGAATTCTTGGCAAGTCACGGATGGAGCTATTAGTGGTAGGCCGACGTTCCTTTTATCCTTTAATGTCTTTCATTTATTCAAAAATGAGTCTGTGAAAATAAATATTAGACTTCGACATATTTTATTAAAAAATGCATTATATTTTACTACGAAACTACTAGAATATTGTCATATTATAATATTAAGTGATATTATGGAAATAGAGATGTGGCTATAGATACAGTTCTTAATTTAGCATCTGCGGGGATTCGAACTTGTGAACAAGACCAGTTTTTGCGATGATTTTTTTAATTTGTGCTGCTTTTTAACATTTCACTTTCACTATATTTTAATCTGATAATCTTTTTCAGATATCTTTAATTTCCCTTTTTTACAAGACTGCTCTGTCTCACCTGCATACTGTATTGTCATTTAAACGAATCAACTGAATGCCGCCACACCCCCCCCCCCTCTCCTACCTTCTCCAGCTATCAACGCCGTTGTCAAGCGTTTCCAACGGATAGGTTACCTCGACAGCGACATAATGATGGATTCAACGGGTGGCTCGAGTAGTCGTCTCTCTCCGCGGGTCCAGTATCAAATCCGGGTGAGACTCGTCAACACAACTGTTCCTGTAATAAACTATACCCTCGGCCTGGTAGTTTAGGTTAGAAGTAGTTGGCGCTTATTGTTATGTTGAAAAGGATTTTGTTGAATTATAGTATTTCGCTGGTTACATTCATAGAATACATCATAATTATATCACCGCTGTCTTTCCATGCTCATGTATTTAATGGTTTCATGTTTAATGTTATTGAAATAATCACTATGTTGTGCTGTTATGTATTTTCCTAATTCTTGTTTGCATTTTGATAACACTGTAATGAAAAGTTTCGAAAATTTTCTTTCTTAGTCTATCAATACTACTTACAAAATCTATTACGTTCGTATGAAATGACAATAAATATTAAGCGAGGATTAATCTTTGGACAACAAACATAAGCAACGGTTATGGTATGAGTAAATAATTTATTCCTAGCTAATAGCCCCTCATCTGAGTTAATATTATTTTTATGAATTTTGAATATAAGTGTATTTAAGTGTATTAAAGAAGGCTAAAATCTATAATTAATGATATACGTAAATTTGGAATAAGAAAAATGTAAATGTACATTTCATTAATTGAAGAAGAGATTTAAAACATTGTATTGATTTAATAAATCAATTTTTGCGACTAGCCAGTAATATTAACCAATCTCTAGCGATAAAAATAAGTCACTCGATGATTGAAAATGTAGATCCTTCTTAAGGTCACGAGTAGCAGTAAAGATGTCTATTCATCATATCCATGACAACCGTGACGTCTGTGTGTCCCCCCCTCTGGTCCCGCGTCGACACATCAGATTGGGCAGCACATTCTGGACCGATTCCCCGGCTACATAACACAGCAGATGAACGACCTGGTCTTCGAGTTGATCTCTAATCCCCAGTTGACTATCCGTGAGACCGCGATCAAGGCCTATGTCACCTGTCTCAACCGCTGCAGTGAACGAGTGCGTTACCTGGATACTCTGTTTATTACTATTATGACCTGGTTGGTTGTTGAAAGGATGTGATTGATTATTGCGGGTTTTTGGAGCTGGCCGTTTGAAAGTTGCAATATATAGGTCTTCTTGTATTTATGAAATAAGAAGTATTGTTTTCTTTTAATTTATTCACGTATTTTCTGATGAGATGAAAACTTGTAACCTAAATATAGCTAATTTTATCTCTTTTTGTTTTCTTGTAATTATGATTTTAGATGCATTCTAGTCGTTTATTCAATCGCAATTGTTTTTGCGCTACCATAAGTACACCACCGACGAGTGTTTTTACGTAACATTTCCTGGGCTTTTGGTCTCCCCGCAATCACATGCCTGATACCTTATTGACAACTCCGTCTGTGCCTTACTTGTAGGAGTCTGATCTGGCCTTTGATGAAGTTTATCGACGTCTGCGCAGTTTGGGAGGCCTAACGTGCGAGGGAGATGCCGAGGTTGGTTAACTTAGACTGTTGAATAATTATTCGTTCATTATGCGGTCGCAGATTAAGTATACTGTGACCTAGGTATTGGGTCGAGCAAACGTTGATCGATATTCTATATTCATCTCGATCCATCAATTTATTATTATAAATGATAGTTAAGATTAAATTGTTGATATTTATGACTAATACTTGAACTATTGTTTAGGCTCATTGACGGCTCGTTAATGTGACAATATCTTGAAGACGCTACGTGGCTGAAGTCAGTATGACATAATTTATAATGAGAAATGAAGTGGCCGATAATAATTGTAGTGTTGTGTTTATAAAAAATAAACTATTGTATTATGCTGATAAGAACCTCGGCGAAAATATATGTAGGTTAGTCAGTTTATTAAATACATCAAATTATATATTTGTAAAATGTTAATACATATTAATTAATAGTAAGTATAATGGAGCAATTGGTTAGATATATATGATTAAAATGATCCAGAAATGTACATCAACATATGCTAGTAGTTACATTGTGAATTTTGTTTTATATTGTATGTCTAAATCAGACAAAAACAGATAATTAATTTGTCTTTATAATGCCTGATTTCAGTAAACGTCAATAATTCAAACAGTGTAAATTTCTGTACAATATTATTACTCTAACTAACCTAATTTTCGATTATCTTATAATAATAATATAATTTTTCTATATTGTACTCTACAATATAAGTTTTTCCTTCTATCCTTGATCGTATTTACACGGTATCCAAGGTGTTTCCATGGTAAACTGTACCGGCACTACAGTAGGTTCTTTACGCCTCCCTCCCCCCCTCCCCTCCCTATACCTTCACGTGTTCCATTTCAGCCTCCCACAGAGGGGCATGTTGCAGTGAAATCGTCCGATCCCTACCTCACCGAGAGTCTGCTCCACCTGCTGGGTTTCATATTCAAGGTGAGGAGTGTCTCTCTATCTGTCTTTTGAACTTCATCTTTTGAACTGAATTTGTATAATAAACCTTGATGAACACAAGAGAGTAAAACCAGGTCACAGACTGGATCGTGTATTGTTACAGGGAGACAGCTCGTAATATAGAGGCAGCTCCAAACATGTGTAGCATTATGTTATTAGGATATCATAATATATACTGTATTGCATATAGGCAAGAGTTAGTGGACGAGTTCTCATTGGCTAAGATGTGCCGTAAAGATGGACACATCAATATATTATGTATGCTTAATGTTTTACGGATTGGATCCTACATTTGTGTTGCAAACTCCTGGAATCTAGTGATGAAAAACGTGAAAAATAATTATAAGACTTTTTATTTTGTTAAAAAATATCGATTTTTTAGCACAACGTATAAGGTTTACAGTCCCCCACCCAACCCCTCCTCTCATCACCTCTCCTGAGCGTACGTAATTTGTGGATGCTCCCTCACAATGCTTGTAATTATGATATATAATATGTATATATTAGCACAGTTTAAAATGTTTACTTTTGAATGCTCTATAACTTTCTATATTTCATATACTATGCGTTACTAACAGTAAAGCCAACATTACCGTTTATTGTTCGCATATAGCTACTCCAGACTAATGTATGTGTCATTTTTCTGATGGCTGCTGTTTCAGCGGACACACGATCATCAATCGTATCTTGAGAATTGGGAGTTAATTCACGGGGCATTCGACCTCTATCTGATGCATCCAGCATCCAGTGTTCGTCTGGCCACCAGTAACCTCTATAAATGTTTCGGTCAGTTGTGGGTTGGTTGACTTGTTTTTGTTGTCAGGCTTCTTCTCAGGTAGATATTAATGTTTAGTTACATAATCAGTATTTAAATGTTGTTTCGGAGCACACCAATAGTTCGAGGGCATTAATAAAATGGACTATGTCAGGTGATGACAAATTGGAAGTAATATCAATTACATCCAGTTTATCAATTAATGGAAGGTACAAAAGAATATGTAGAGATGAATTATATTTAGCTAAAATTAGTAATTTAAAAATATGACTTTTTATCTCGATGGAAAGAAACTACGATGAATTTTCCTGTAATTGTTCTCCGTTAACTTTCTTTCTAGAAGTTAATTTTATTTAACATTATTTTATTATTACTTTATTATTTCTAATTTTGTAAGAATTGTATTTTCACATTGAAGTCATTTATTATAAGAAGTCTTTGCAAAAATGATCAATGATATTACTCCGACGTTAATTTTAAACAAATCACATCGCAGCAGAAGAAACGTTTTTTTTATACATATATCAGAAACGATTTAAAGATTTCTGAACAACACTTACATAACTGTATAGATCAGATTGTAGTATACCAGAAAGTGCATTATGACCTCACTTCCAGTGGCCCGCAGTGTCAACTCCCCCCTGCTGGTGAAGAACATACTCTGGTGTCTGCTGCGTGACTGGCGCCCCAATCAGAACCTCCTCTTCTGCCCAGTGGAGCGGGTAATGTGTGCCGCCCAGGAGGGGCATCAGAGACAGCGGCCCTCCGTCACTTCCCTGCACTCTTCATCCTGCGCAGAGGAGTGTAGGGTAGGCTCCAATGGTAAGTGGTGTAGAGGAGCTTGTGACAAGTAGTATGAATGGTGTATCACTGTCACAATTGTGATCTGTTCCGCCTGAGGGGCATCAAAGACAGCGGCCCTCAGTCACTTCCCTGCACTCTTCATCCTGCTCAGAGGAGTGTAGGGTGGGCTCCAATGGTAAGTGCTGTAGGGGAGCTTGTAACAAGTAGTATGAATGGTGTATCACTGTCACAATTGTGATCTGTTCCGTCCGAGGGGCATCAGTGACAGCGACCCTCAGTCACTTCTCTGCACTCTTCATCCTGCTCAGAGGAGTGTAGGGTAGGCTCCAATGGTAAGTGGTGTAGAGGAGCTTGTGACAAGTA
>JAUZND010084621.1:0-15715 GCA_034780555.1 Coelogynopora nodosa | reverse complement strand
TACTATTTTTTACTGTTTCATATACTTGACAAAGCTTAACGCGAAACGTCGTATTAAATATACTTCCTTAATACCCTCAAACAATGTTCTGACACCAACAATCTATTTTTATTTTGTACTCTCATTAAATATACTTTGAGTGAAAGACTAGCTGTATATTCTTTATTAGTTCTACAATTTTTTTACAAAAATAATTAGTATGAACTTATGAACAGCAAAATTTCACTTAATTGGAGAAATCCGCGAAATTGTAAAAAAGAAGGTTGTATAAGTATAAAGTTAAAGTTAAAGTACAAATATTTCTTCTCTTGGAGTAAATTTAAAATTTGTTATTAAATTTTTTTCAAATTCAATAGTCAAATAAGAAAAAATGCACATATTAACCAAATTTCAACATCAAATTGGAACTTGGATAAGAGGGTGATACTTCCCTGCATGCATTTTGAATCATATAAAAGGAAACATTTTACATTATTAAAAAAATACAGCAACAGTGCGGCAAAAATGTATACAAATTAAAATACGTTACTTTATAGATATGAACGCATGAGTAGGTTTTTGTTCTTGTAAATAATAAAATTTTCTAGAACATATTAAAGATAGATTTCTGCTAATGATCAATCGTAATCACCTTTCCGAAAATAATGTTTAATTAATTATGTCTGCCTGGAACATCATTTAAGTGAACAAAAACAATAGCAGTCACTATATTCCAAATTATTGTGTTCTATGAATGATTTATTTTTGTTCTCGACGATGCCACGACAGCAAAATTTGACAAATGTCCTGACAGACCGTTATTAATTAATAAGATGTGGAGTTCTTGCCATGTTTATGATGATAGACAAACACATTTGTTGTGAAAGTATTGTAATACGCATACAATTATTATTTTGCAGAACTCACAAGGCGATGCAAAAAGATGGCATAATTCGATTCATTATCTTGGACGACAATTCTAGCGTTTGGTAACTGTATACTGTATTTTCTGTCAGGTACTAATATACCTGAGATAAGAGTTACCTCCGATTAATATCAATCAACTTAGCCCAGCATTAGCATATATTATGTCATAGTAGAACAGCTGCGCCATGAGGTCAATGAGCTACGAAAATTCACATAAATTGAATGACGGAAAGCATCAACATAGCAATATGTATTTATTGCAATTATTATTGCAATTGTTTTGTATTGTATCATTAATAGTATTTTATCATATAATGTAATGTTTTTAACTATTAACCAACAATGTAGGCTATATATATTTACGGAACATCTTTAAAGGCCATTTCAAATCTTAAACTTATAATATATTGTATATTAAGGTGGTCCAAAAGTCCTCGTCGGTAGAAGTTATAATGTAATTATGTTTCATTTTTTAGAAAATGAACTAATCAATGGGAATCGAGCATATATAAAATTTATGTTGTATGTTATGTTATGTTATGACTCTTTTAACTAATCAGCATAGAGTATTGATTTGAATCGAGTATATTTCGATTAATATATCGACTATTGATTTGTTACTTATACAATTTTATAATGTTAAGATTAAGCTCACAATTACGGAAAAAGTACTGTTGGCATCTTGAACTATTGTTCATAGTAATCTTGAATAGTAGTGATTATTTATGCGAAGATAAATTTCAAAAGCAACAGTAGCATATTGGATAGACAAGCAATGTGTATTTCACACTGTTAGTGAATGTGAACAATCAAAATGTTCATTGTTGGAGAACATAAAATCCTCATTAAAGATTTGTAAACCCGGATTAAACACACCCCCTCTGACGCTCAAGGCATGCATGGGTGTTAATGACTATGAAATCAGTCAACATGCAATGAATTTTGGGCAGTATTATAGGAAAACCAAATGTTCTTGGTAATAAAAGTTACCATTTTATGGACAAGGACTTTTAGATCACCTTGTATATTTTTATTAATTAAAAATACAACAAAAAAACATAGCTTCAATGCAATATGTTTGCATCAACCTGAACAATTCTTTCTGACTTTACGTGAACTTTCCAACACATACATAATTAAGTGTTCAATATTTTTGTTTTTTATAACAATGTCGCAAATAAAGTATACTACATCCTTCATTAAAAAAAAGTATAAATGATTGGAGTGAAAGAAAATTTAAAATAAGTCAATTATAAATATGATGCGAGAAATAAAAATGATATCACAAATAATGAATAAATAATATTTTTACCATTTTTTGCGTATTGTAAAGGAAATGGGGAGGAGAATATGAAGCATTATATTAGTAGTATATATAGTCATAATAATCGTTTATGGTAAGTTTTATAATTATTAGTGGTGGGTTTAGGGGTTGCAGAACCGCACCTGAACAGCACCTATAAACCATAATTACCATTATTATGCAATATTTTATTTACATTTTCTGAGATGTAAATTGTAATTTTATTATATAATTGCTTCAAAAAATTAATTAGGAAAATTACACTTATATATGCAATGTCGTCATATAAACCTGTATTTGACTTTTTTGTTTACCATATATTATCTTTCAATTTATTATAATTCGATGAGCATATATATAAAACATATCACTAAACGAATAAAATATTAAAAGCTAGATTTTATCGAAATATTTTACTTTACGTAATTAATTTTGAATGCATGTAGAACGAGTTTTATGACTTAAAAAATCTATTAGTAAAGTTTCGTTAGACATTTAAAACGAATTTATAAGCGTGTGCTTATCCGAGCAGAACAATTAAATATTTACAATATATTCTTTTTAAATTAATTAATTTAATTTCTACTATTAAATCAATTATATATAATGCTGTATTAATAATTGTTATATAATTTTTTTCTTCTAAAAATTTAATAAAAATAATAAATTTTAAAACTACTAAAGAAAAAACCAATAAACAAAAATGATGTTTTTTAACAAAAACTAGGTATTATTTAATAGAATAAAATAATAATCATTTCATTTAGCTTTCATATCAAGAAGTTTATGTATATACTGTATATTAGCAGAAAACTTGTCAACATATATATAACATACAAGTAGAATTCTCAATGCGGCGCTATACGATAATGTATAGATGAGGGGCTACCCCGAAACCGGTCTGCAGACGGATTTACCTGTCAATTACGGTGTTTATCAAAATTCATCTATACATTTATAACATACTTTTCCATTAAATATTTATGTGGAAATGTTTGGAAATTACTTCTAAATATCAGGATATTCAGCTTTGTTAAATATTTAAATTTAAGATAAATTAATAATTTAACTTACTAACTTACTCTAGTGATGATGAAACGTATCATTAACTTTTGCAAACATTAGTCAAACTATTGTATTGTAATGTTATAGTGTTTATTGACCAGACTTTGAAAAGTTTGGGAAACTTTAACACATAACCCTGAAAGCTTAAACTATCAACGTTAAAGTTTTTCCATCAACGAAGTGTCGAGTAACCTGATGATAGCAGTTATAAACATTTATTAGTTTCTGTAATAATAATAGACCATTTGTTATCGAAAATAATTAAGAAGTGTTGTGGGTTGTCTCTTGTCTCTAATTGTCTCTGCCGCATTCAATTAAACACTTTTTTTTTAATTATACACTGTATGAGATTTATAATGATGTGTACAGATTATTTCTGATGATGTTGTTGAGATAACGAATCACATCGAATTTCATTCAATAGTTTGTTATTGCTTTCCATACTTCCTAATATTCCCCGACAAATTTGTTTCAATAATTAAAATAATGTATTACATTTTTTAATTACCTCTACAAGAAAGGTATAGAATAATGTGCAATCATATAGGCTGTCCTAAAAAAAACAAGCGGTAATGAGAAAATTTATTTGTTCGATATTTATATAGGTATATTTACAATGAGAGGACAGTCTGTAACATATAGCGATATTTACAATGAGAGCTTACTCTGTAACATAATTTCTACCATTGTCTATCACTTTTCTGACATGCTCGATGTTTAATATAAATATCTAAATTTAACAAAATAATTTAATATATAAATATCGAACAAATAAATTTTTTCACTGCCGCTAGTTTTTTTAGGACAGCTAATATGTTAAACTAAATATATGTTAAACATTCTGACTACTGCATCAACCAATCTTACCAATTAACCATACACATTTTTTTTATTACAAAGCATCATTACTTAAAGATTATTTTGTTTATGTTTGTGTATTTTGCTTATTATTAAAAATGTAACAGAATGACTAAAAGAAAGTTGTCCGATTTTTAAAATATCATCACATTGAACATATAGTAATATTTTCAGTTTTTTTAACTTTTGTAAACACCGTCCAATCTATGTACACAATATATGGGTTTTTCGAATTGTACATCATTTTTTATAAAATTGTGTTTTGTTAATATCGAATTAAATTGTTAGAAGTTTACTTTGATGTAATTTTTGTTAATTTATACTAAAAGCTAAATATAATTGAGAGATAATTTATTTTCTCTTCGGTTTGCGGTCCCTATAGGAATAATAAAGTTCAGTCAATCACTAAAACATGTATTATATCAACAAACTAAATAATGCTTTATACATCATTAATATTTAACTAAAGATATGTTGCTCAACCGAGGATGTGTATCACATATTAATATCTTCCCTTTATTATTGTAAAGTAAGCCCGGCCATCTCCATTAAAAATAGATGTTATCACTGTGTAAATCTCGATCCATCTTATTTGATACTCATACTATTACATTTTTTTTGTTTAAAATAAGCGTAACAAATAATCCAAATATTACAACGAATTCAACATTTTAATGAAAGTTTAAATTTGAAATATACTACTGTTTTGTAAATAATTGTTTATGTTATTATGGTCTGCATAGAATAATAAAATTAATAATATTAATGTAACGACTATTAAATAGTTATACTATTAAATCAATAAATTTGTTAATGTATTTAATTCATTTATTACCTGCTGTATATTATAAAATTAATTATACGAAATAATACAAATATTCTGTATTTAATATGCATATGCACATATTAACAATACATATATCTATATAATAATGTATATAATTTATATTTGCTATTAGAGAAAAAACATTTAATGTGACAAAAATATGTACGAATTCATTTGTTAAACTCAACCATGCATGGATAGCGACATTTCATATCTCTTCCAAAAAATCAAGACTCAGACAAGTAATCTGTCAAATCTTTCGAAGTGACTCGCTGATAAATTGAATAAGTGAAATTTTTTCCTTGTTTATATTAATTATTTGTATAAAAAGTGTTGCCCTCATTAAACTGTTTTTGGCAAAAAAGAATTGTTATGGTATAATGAAACTCATAACTATAGTTTGAAATTATGGCATTATGAGAAAGTTTATGTCTTAAAGGAGGAATCGTTATTGAGACTTTGGACTTGTGGCTTTATTGATAAATGTTTGGACTGATGATATACTTATTCCGGTCAACTAGGATACTTTTTGCTAGAAATCTCAAACATGAAATTTTTCTAAGAAGTAGGTTTACAGCATTTAAATTAATGCATGTATATATTTAATAATAAAATGAATATGTTTTATGTATAAGAATTTACCTGTATTTTTAATATACGTTCAAAAAAACAATATTGGTTAAAAAACGTATTCGACATCTGTATAAGATCTATCAATTATAATTATTGCATATCTATAATAAGTACCCATATATTCCTGTTAACTTGTACTAAAATATATTTTAAAAAACATATTGCCTATTTTATTTATAAATGAAAGTCAAAAGTATTTAAGATTGAAGCATTATAATTGTAATAATCATATGATGTTTTTAAACCCGCTTTTTACAATTTACAAAATGTTAATCTGTAAATAATTTTTAACTCATCAGTTAATTTATTCGTAAATATGTTTCCATTTAATTTGATTGAAGTTACTTTATTAAAATGTTTTTTGTAACTCACCGTGAAAACAATTCTCACAGAAGGAATATACACTCCAATCAGTCAAAGCGAAAAGTCTAAACAAATTAAAGTTATCGTCAAAAAATGTACATTTTATATTCTCCCAATTGATAATCTTAGCCAGCTGTTTATTGGACATAGGCGCCTCACCAATTAAATGATTCCGTAAAAGCAACAATTTATTTGTAAAACTGAAAACTTCAAAACTAATTAAATAATTTTGAAATTTGCATATCGTTCGATTTGAAGATCATGATTATTCATTTAAATAATAAAGTATTCGCATATTATTATTATTTTTTCGTATCTTATCGTATCTTATCGTATCTTAATATTATCTTATTATTCGTATTTTATTAAAAAGTACATTATTAATTTTAAATAATAATTAATAATTTTAATAATAATTAATAATTTTAATAATAATTAATAATTTTAATAATAACTAATAATTTTAATAGTAATTAATAATTTTAATAATAATTAATAATTTAAATAATAATTTTAATTAATATTATGCGTGCGTAAGGTATTCAACCTTATTCAACAACACCATCGATTACAAAATAGTTTCGACACAGCATGATGATGATCAAAATTGGCATATTTTTCAAATATAATTAAAAATAATCATGAATAGTACAACTGTCAAAAGGAGCAAAAATGGCTTATTCATTGAGAGGTTGCTGTTTTCAGTGTATATCAGTGCCTTAACCAGCTATGAGGCATTCAGGCAGCTGCCTGCAAAAATCCAAATAATATGGCGCCTTTTTCAGGACAATGCAGGCATGTGATTGACCAAGCAAAAAAAAGTCGGAACCATATGGGGAAATGGCTTCGCAGTCAGCGTAGCCTGTAAAATCAACGTGCAGCGCCGAAATTTGTTAAGGTTTTACTAGCTAGAATGCATATAAATGCATCTGGTATAATTATGTTGTACAAAAATACACAAAATAAAAAGAGAAATTGATGTTTAGTAGGTAGTTAATAATTTAATGTGATAAACGTTCAGTACATTATGTATGGATCTAATAATAATATGTATGTACTTATATAATTAATGTGAAAATATGCATCATCTATATACACAAACATCAAACGTAATTTTTTAAATATTTAAGTGATATATAAAATATTAAAACTGCAAAATCACATCAAAATTGTAAATGGGATCATTTTCTTCTTAGATGTAAGTTACTATAAAATGAATATATAGAAAATATATAGAAAAAATATAATACCTGCTTTAAAAAGATTGATGCAATTTTTTGTTGAAAAGCAAGCAATTAATCAAATTCCATAACATAATAACCTCAGTAGGCCTATTTAATGCAACCTCCAGCAGCATGTGGATCAAGACATTCCTTTATCACACTGAATACTGATTCCACTTGTAGTTTGTGAAAACATGAGAAGAGCTGTTTTGGCAAAGATATAAAAGGATATTTCTTTTGAAGTAAACACCACCAAGCATCAATTCGTTAATTTTCAACAAAAGGTGGTAAGTCCAAAACATGAAAATGACAATTTTTCTAATTTATATGTAAAGATTTGTAACATGTATGACAGGGAGACACTGTGACCATTTGCAGAGGGATCGAGAGGGGAAAGACACTTCAATGTTAAGTTGTCATCTTTCATGTTGTCAAAAAGGTAGGCTCTTGTTGTTGTATATATGCACGGGATATCTTCAAGAGGAACGTTTCAGTAGTAGAAGTACTGCAATTCATAAGAAGAGATTTTGCTTGACGTGTAATAAACATTTGGTTTTGGTGCAAGAACTTTTGATTATCAATTGTGAAAGAAGCTAAAGTTTAACTGCTTTTGGAGACATGTTGAGGTTTCATGAAACATGAATACTATAATATGTTTAAAAATATTAACTGTTTTTTGGGGATATATAATTATATATAATATTATATGTAATGGTTACAAAACTAGAATGCAAATTGCAAAGCAATCAAAATATAATGAAATATACATTCAAAATAACCCCCAAGAAGTCGGAAATGTTTTGGGCAGTGAAATATAGGAAAGAACATAATATCTAGGAATTATAAAAAATGTTTTTGTTTTGAATATTTAGGCTATACATGGTTTAATGTATGCAAAATTTATTTAAACATTATGACAAATTTTGTTAGTTTTATGGCGATACTATTTATTAACTAACATACTTGTGGTCACAGAGTAAATAATACATAGAGAATTCACTCTTATTTCATATACATTGAGTTGTAAACTTTCGTCAATAGAAAATCGTTTTATTTTAATTAATTTAAAGTAAATGGGTAACAAAACAGTAATGTTAAATATATTTTTTAAATGGATTTTAAGAGTTAATATTTATATTCATACAATTTTAACATGCGTAAGTTGTCTATAAAATATAATTTATTTGCCTGTATATCTAAAACTGTTTTACTACATGAACTATTTTACTGCTGTCAGTTTTTAAATCATTATTTTGCAAAAACTTTCGGGTAACAAGATAGTAGTATTGAACTGCACACAGATAAATCTTTATGTATTAATTACTTTAGATGCTTGTGGTACGTAGCCTATATATGTATTGAACCAATATTTGGTATAATGTTATAATATTCAATTTATCAATAATTACTTATTTATCTTAATTGGTCACATAGTTTAATTGTGTTAATGACTTTATCATTAGTCTAAAAACACTAATTTTATACGAATCTAATTTTGTCGATAACAAAGTTTTATCAGTAGAATAATTGTTTCGAGACATCGAATCCACATATAGTACATATTATAGTCCACATATGTATATCTGAAAAAGAATTGCGCTGTTTTAATTATGGCAGTATCATATGTGTTATATCTAAGCGATCAAATTTTAACGTCGAATCTATTAATTGTTATTAAAGTTATTCGATTTTTTCAGTAAAACAGTTAGAATGATAATTTTTTTTATTTAGTCTGTGATTTAATTTTTCATTAACTAGTGGTGTTCTGAAATACTTTGTTCTGTGTTCTGAAATAGAAGGGAAGTTTAATTCATTTATAATTACCGCAATTAATTTGATATAGCCTAAATTAATATAAAAATGTACCGATCAAATAGTTTTATGATAAGTTATATATAAAAAAAGTGTTAATTGATGACATTACATATATATACCAGGCCGCCACGTTACAATTTTTTCATTTAAAAATTCAAAATCTTTATAATCAATACATTGTATCCCGTGTTTCAAGTCTCACTTAAGGTTGACGGATATCAACTACTTTTTGCATTATAACTTTATAAAATATATAGTGTGTGTATTTTTTTCACGTTTTCATTGCTATATTATAATATATTATTTTCAACGCTAATTAATAATACAAACTAATTTTAATACTCTTAAATAATTATATATTTATTTAAAGTCATTTTATACCTTATTTCCCACATGTTTTTCAATTCTAAAGGAAATATGATCAAGACTTATCTTTTTTATTTATTTAAAATATAGTTTATGAAATAAATATTCACATTAAAAAACAATATACATGTTTTTAGAAGAAATTTTTTTTTGTATCTATTATTAGTTATCTATTATGAGCTATATACTGCACTATACCATAATATTTAAGAAAATGATTACAAAATATATTTTTAAAACACTATACCTATGTAGTATAGTAATAAGAATAAATACATAATACTTTATGTGCGCATTCATTTTTATATACAGATTGAAAACCATATTTTTAACAATTGAAATATTAATAGTAGAACTTTAATTATTCGATAAAATTTAAATTTTAATTATGTAAATTATATAAAGTAATTATAGTTATTATTTTATCAAATTTATCTGTCGGTAAACTTAAACTCAAAATGAAAATTTTAATTCGACAAACATATTTATTAATTTCTTAGCTATTGCAACCTAATATTGTTTTTATATAGGTAGTATATATCAAAATTTTGCAAAGTAAAGGAAATGATATACATTATTATAATATTCTTTATCACATTTATAAATGGTCAATTAATAGTTATCTATTTTGTAAAGGATATTTGTGCAATATTGATAGTAGATTATTCTAAAATAAATAATTTGCACTAGTGGAGTGGTTTCATTTATTCTAGTTAAAATTAATTTTTTTGGATAAAAAAGATGATATTGCTTATTTAACAAAACAAAAAACTTTATTAAAATTATTTTATTTAATTTTGCGTATCTCACACTAATAGATGGAAATAGCCGGACATCCGGAGTTTCTTAAATAATAATAAAACTAAGATGATATTTAGCCGAAGGAAGTAACGAAACGAATTATAAATAAGTAATCTAAACACACATTGACTTATATATAACATTTGTTTTCAGAAATTTTTAAAACTTGAAAAATTCTTATACCATTTATTGGTAATATTTAAATAACGTTATTATCTGATAAATAGTAGAAAGCTTCAATTATGAAAGATTCTTCACCTAGGTCATCCAAGCGTTTTATTTATTTTCACGAAAAGAAATAATACACTGAAGAATTATGAAACAAAATAAAAATGATCAAAGAGTATAAAACCAGGGCAATATATAGGCCTACTAGATAAAATTATTAGGTCAAATTTGTAGCTATGGTGACAAACTGGTCAACCAATGACTATAGGGTAGTGATATTCCGTGGATATAGTGGGCCAATAGTCATTTTAAAATTTCCAATTAGCCGAAAAAAGGCTATTAAAGGATTAAACAACTTCTAAATTGTACCATATAGTTCCCTAGTTATGAAATGAGTATTGGAAGCAATTTTACACTTGGACATGTATTCAAAAAATATGATTTTATTCAAGTGAAGAGCGCCAAGGTTAAAAGTACTTCTAAATTGTACCCCATAGTCCCCTAGTCATGAAATGACACCCGTCACCACTGTCAATGATATTGTCCTAGTTCAGATCAACCAAGGCGATGTGTCAAGAAGAGATGATATGACGAGACGAGGCGAGGCAGATACCATGATCATTCAGCAAGGGGCTTCTGTTGGTGCCACGAACGTCCTAGTGTAGCTGATGACATAGATGTATTTGTGCTGTTATGTCAATTTGTGTTCCACGATGACATCATCTTGCATATCATGATGGTTTCCCCCAATCAGGGAAAGGACCTTGATAGACATCAATAATAGCGTAGACAAGAACCACGCGATCATGGGTCATCTGCTGGCGACTCGCGGTCTTACAGGCTGCGACACAGTTGCAACATATCATGGCATTGACAAAGCTGGGGCACTGAAGGTTCTCAGATCCGGTATACTATCGCTCTCCAAGTTTGGAGACATATCATTTTCTGTTAAGGACACCCTTGTGCAATCAAAACGATTAATATTATCGTGCTATGGGCATCTTGAATGTGCATCACTGACTGATGCCCGCCAGAAGATATGTTCGCGGAAAGTCACGCACAGAATTGGAGTTGCACCAAAGCTTCAAAGTCTTACTCCCACAAATGAAACTTTCGTGGAAAACGTCGCTAGGACACAACTCCAAGTTTCAATCTGGAAACAGGCCACAGATCCCAATCCGCTAAATATGGATCCTCTGAAGAATGGCTGGACAAGACGTGACGGTTTTACATCTCTGATACCCACCATCGTTTACTGACAACGTGCCTCCTGCTCCAGATGACATCCTGAAAATGATCACGTGTTTTATTGTGAGAGTGGAACTCCTTGTCAGTCAAAGAGATGTGGATGCAACAGCGTCAACATGGCTTGCACTTCTTTTTCTGCATGTCAAGGTAGTGATGGTTGCTTCAACGAGAAGACGAGGGAACGCATCCAGGTAGAATATGCATCAGCTGAGGAGTGTTGAGGACGCATAATGTGTTGACCTCAAAACTATATGTTTACACACTAAAATCATATTTTTATTATATTTTGAAGCTCAGATATGTATAAATACGTATTCAGTGAAGCCCACAAATGTCAGTGGTGGCCCAAGGATGTTGGCCCAAGGGTATGGGGAGAACTTCACATCACCCTGGATATCATTACAGAGGTCTTATTGTACAACAATAAACATAAACAAAAGAGAGAAAAAATATATATCCAGGAATTTTGGGTTATGAGCTGTACTGCCGGACTACATGTCAAACCTTTTGGCATCAAAGTATTATAAAGTTTAAAAACTGAATTTCAAAAGCATTTCTTTTTACTTAAACAACCCCAAAGCAAAACAAAACAAGACAGACTATATTTTAATCAGTTTAATTAATTCTATAAAACGGCTTATCCAATATTTCTCAAATATATTTATTTTCAATATTTAGGAAATATATTTATGCAAGTAGAATTCTCCATGCGGCGCTACAATAATGTATAGATTCCTCGGCTGGCTTACCGCGGAACCAGCTGCTGTCAATACGCGCCAGCGCTCGCTAACAATAGATCAATTTTAATAGACACAGAAATCGACAGATAAATCCATCTGCAGACCGGTTTCGGGATATTTGCCCCTCACAGTACAGAGTAGGAATTGAACATGCAACCCAGCGATCCGTGAGCGAACCTTATTACAACAAAATATTATCATTTTGTGTACAGTGAGCATAGATAATGACATAATTATTGGATTTCTATATACATGTTGATTTAAAATAAGCCACATATAAATATGAATATTTCATAAGTTTATTTATGCTTTTTTTTATAAAATGATTCAGATAAATTTGCTGTAAATTGTTATTTACTTGCCTTTGTTGTAATAATCACAAATTAGAAAGAAGAGTTTATTTTAGATCATGTTATATATCAGTCGAATAATATGTGTATAAGAATGTATATATATATATATATATGTGTCGTACAAAATATGTATCACAAATGTTTTTTGTCTATAATAAAGTATGCTATATATATATAGGTACTGAATATACTAATAGGTACTGATTAAGTTAGTTAAATCGAAGGGTTCAAAAAATCATAAATGTTTAAATTTTAAAGTTACACTCTGTCACTACAATTACTTTCACACTTACCATCTTCACTCCATGTGTGCTTTGATTCTTCACTACAATCTCATTCTGATCACTAGAATTAGCGCTGTCTTCTGTTGATGTTGTAAACAAATCGTTTGGTCTTGCCTTTCCGAAATACCACTGAATTACAATCCTAGCTTCTTTTTCTATCCATCCGTAGCTGAAAGGTGGCATTACTTTTTAATTTACCTTTATTGGAATACTGCTGTCAGCATTCCTCCACATGGTGCAAATGAAATGGACTCTTTTAATGTGGTTAATGAGAACCATTCTGCAAGGTGGTAAAGAAGCACAATTGAATTTCTTACCTTTATTCGAGAAAGGTTTATTACCAATCATTTTATTGATTGCGTTGCTTGATGTCTGACTTGATCAATGAAATGTTTCGATCCATATATTCTGCAAACAAATGAAATAATGCCTTCTTCATCGTAGTTATCAGTACCCAGAGAATTAATAGGCTTTGGTAAAATAATTTTTTCAAGACAATTTTTTTTTACGGGGCTTTGCCTTGCTTTTTCTATAAAAACACAAATTATAATCACACCCAGTCAGGGCATGTAGGCCTAATCCTGAGTCTTGAGTATATAATATATTATTTATAACACAAACACATTTCAGCACACTTGATTAATTTTTATTATTCCCATAATAATGTTTGTACTATATATTTTAATAAAACGTTGTGACGGTTGTGATGCGCAAATATTTTTCGCTTAATGAAGTGTAATTTACAGTATAAATATGTAAATTAAAAAAACACATAACAAGTCAAACATACTATTTAAATGTTTGTTTTGAACTCGTTTGTTTGTCTAAAAATCTAAGACAATATTTCGCTGATAGTAATGTTATCAAATGTATTGAACAAATATTTAACAAAAAATTAATCCTTTTCTAAAACGACTTCGGTGGAATATTACACGCATAAATATTTTCTAGAAATAGATGGAATTAGAATTATTATATACTCACGCATAAATAGAATGTACTTATTTTTAAAATGAACATTTTAAGTAGGAACATTTAAGCAAACTAATCTTAGAATTTATTCGAAGCCTGTTTCTGTGATTTTTGCATTTCATTCCTATGTTCATTTTTATTCATAAATAAAGATGTTTTCAACTTGTTTCAGCTGTAGTCATCTATAATTGACGTTAACAAACACTTGAAATGGTTGATTAGTGATTTTTTTTAACATGTCTCTTATAACATGCTTAAGTGATGTCTCTCTTAAGATGGTAATCTTTTCAATAATCTTCGGTAAATTTGTTTGCATATTTGCTAGTTGGAAATCGAAGGAACTATGAATTACTTTGAATTTAATATTCTTTCTATCATTATTTTTCATATTTATAAATTGTAGTATTATTATTATTTATTTAAAATTTATATATGTATTCGGATTTCGTGATCATACGTTATAAATTGAATATATTTGATTTAAACGTTAGAAACATACTTTTATTAATAAGATTGCTTAAGAGCGATAAAATTGATTATCGTTAAACGATGGATAACAGTATCATATTTTTCCTGAGTTATCTATGGGTACTACGACAAAATAATTCAAACGAGTCCATTAAGTATCGCTAATCACTATATACTAGCCCTGAATTCTTGAAACGGAAAAGGAGAGGTTCAAAATCATTACAAGACAATAAACCAGTGAGTCAGACCGCTCGGCCATTCTTGTTCCAACAGTTTGTATGTCAACCTCTTCCACTGCATTTGCCAACAACACTTTTAAAATGTCTATTAGTGAAAATTTTGATTGATGCGAGTGTTGCTAGATTGCAATTTTATGCTCGCATCTGCAGACAAAAACTTAGAACAAATCGTGAATATATATTTATTGCATTCATATTTTTATAAGAATTTATTATTATAATTATCACAAAATATAGGTAGCATTAATTCCTCGCGATGAAACAACAGATTATAGTTCAAAAACCAACTAAGATCCTCGATTGTAAAGTTTGAGGAATTTTAAAAAGTTTTTCTAGACACAAAGAAAAAAGAAAATAATACTACAATATGTTGTTTTTCGAAAGATGTAATTAAAATAATTATTGTCTAGAAAAAAAGTGTACTGACATTATACATGGAGTCATGTGTGAATGGTTTCATAAAATAGTTCGTTTAATTCTAGTTTCGCTTCAATGTTGGTTGCTTTGCCATTTAAAATGCTACATCTAAAAATGTGTAATACATTTTATTTATAAAACTTACATCTCATCTCCACTTAGAAATGAATAAAACCAACTTACTATTTCATATGGACATATTTAAAATCGATGGAGATTAATAGACTTGCATTATATGAGGATAACTACCAAAAAACAATGAGCATCCTACAAAAATCAATAAAATAGACAGAGAAATCGTATATCTATATTAACAATAATTAAATAAAAGTGTAAAAACTCTGTTCATCAAAACTATATTGACCGATTTTATTCAAGGACAAATGTAACACATATTATAAATGGAAATTTATTTTACAAAAATTACAACTTTCAATCAATATAACATCAAATCAACAATATAATAGGTATCTTTCTATATCAATATGTATCACTTTAATTAACATAAATATATATATATGTATATAGTGAAATTATATAATTATTATATACACAAAATTCGTAGACATCTAAACAATAGGCCATTTCGTAGTACCGGTTGGGTTAACTCCAATGGTTATCAGGATGATTACGGCTCGGTTAAATCTCGTATAACTATTCAAAATTT
>JAUZND010084610.1:0-15717 GCA_034780555.1 Coelogynopora nodosa | reverse complement strand
GGCGGCCATGACACAGTTCCATATTTGCCGATCCAGCGATCAGAGAAGTATCGGTTTAAGAATTCTCTCGTCATGATCTAGCTGTATGGGTTGGAGCTCCATCTTGTTGGAAATGACACGATAGATGTACCCCTTTATCTGCGAGAGCAGGTATGAATTCATTACAGCGACAGGTACAGCGACAACAAATGCTATAGTATATGGCCCAATAGATTTCAAATATTTAAAATTTTCCTAAAAATAGATAAATGAATTTTAGATGTATATATATGTTTTATAAAATCTATGTCGTTGTAACTTATGAACCATACTGTACAGTAATTATAAGGGCAAATAAAACAGAATAGTTGAGAAATAAACTATAATCAAACAATTTAACAAGTATCGATCCATATAGTTAGGATATCGGATTGGGTCAGATCTAGGTAGAGTTGCAAAATAAAAAAAAACTGCAATTTTAAAACATATCGATTACGGGTGTCATGTTAAAGTCCAATAATTGCTTCGACTTAAATCAATCAGATGGCAAAATTTAATTTAGAATCTCACTATTATAACATAATAATAGTTTGATCATATATGCTCTAGACATACACTTTTCATAATCGTCTGCAGGTCTATTGGGATCTACTTGCACTGTTATTTGATCAAGATGTGCCATAATTAAATTAAAATAATAATAATTTAAGGGCTACTATACTGTTGAACGTAGTTAGATAACTTTTACATTTTGCTATAATACTCATTAAAGTAGTTACAATATGAACTTTATATTTTATCTATATGAAATTCTCTTCAAACAGAAGTCGCCTATGTCCTTGTATGAGCATGCATAAGCCAAGTTAGATTGTTAAAACAAGGTTTTACAAAAATATGATCTTACACATATGGTTATACAAGAACAAAATATATATAATTAATAGCTATGCATGGTATTTAAAACCTGCAATACAAAAAAATTATGATTTTTCAAAATTTGTTATTATATTTGTTGTCGATCATTATCGTTATATTTCATTATCATTATATATAACCAGGCGCGCTGCCAGAGGGGGTTACACGGGGATTGACTCCATCCCCCATCAGTACTTAGGGGGCCCAGAAAAAGTAAATAAATATCACTAAACTAAATAAATTTACAGCTTGATCACATCCGTCACAAAATCCTGTCTACGCGCTTGATAACTATAAAGAAACTTCTACCACTAATATTATATAGTTCTTGCGCGATCTTTCTAATCATTTAGAATTGTTCTCTGAATTAAATTAAATTTATTATGTATTTAACGTCAGAATCTATTTAAAATAAACAATTAGAGACGGATTAAAGGCCTGATTCTGGAGATCAGTGAGTAGTTTAGGAAGCACAAGTGTGATGTCACATTTTTTATTAATTAATTAGTGAAGTATTATATTATATATATAATATAATACTTACCAAAATAAAATACGATAATAGTGCTTACAATATATTATATAAATACCCATTACATATATAATACAACAAGTCGATTAAATATATTTTGCATTTCTAATAATTTTTAACAGTGAGAATTATGTAGTGTTACTGATATTTTGCAATTTATATTCAAATTTTTATTGGTAGTTATTATAAATGCAACAATCCGTTTTTTACGATTTTGAAACAACATATTTTTGGTAAAGGGAGGTAAGGCAAAATAAAAGGTCATTTTTAGGAGATGGCTAAATTGTATAGTGTAAAGATGCGTTCTAAGACAAGAATTAAAATAACCCATTTTTAATAGCGTCATTTTACGACAGTACCAGCTAAAATAATTGTTAATACTTTGTTATATATTTCAGCTACATATTATTCAAAATATTTTGTAGTTAACAGTATGATTAAGGGATGGATTATCAGATATTAACTAAATATTATCATATGTAATGTAGTTATAGATTTGTTTATACCATGCAAAAATATTTTTAAAATATGTAATGAACATAGATTTTAACTAT
Organism: Coelogynopora nodosa; assembly: GCA_034780555.1. NCBI lineage: Eukaryota > Metazoa > Platyhelminthes > Proseriata > Coelogynoporidae > Coelogynopora > Coelogynopora nodosa. The sequence goes on along the minus strand of JAUZND010084610.1, from coordinate 13,737 downwards.
TAAATAGCAATTATTTACAAAAACAGTATAAGTATTTAAATATAAAATAATTGTTTACATCCATATTATATAAGAAAGACCCGTTTTACTTTCTTAAAGGCAACTGTCCTTAACCGTTTACAGGCGGCACCAAGTCCAAGATCTGGAATGTTTTTTAATGATTTTTACTTTTAAATGTACTAGTATAGGTCTCTATTAGAAACGTTGCAAGTTTGATAAAAATCCAAATATTAGTTCTTAATAAATTGATATGTTCCATAAGTGGAACGTTGGCGCGTAACCCTGGCGCGTAATCCATATTGAAATTTATGTAGTTCAATACAGATTTACATCATTTTACACCAATTTACACATACATTGTGTCAGCTTTGAACAAATACAGATAGGAAACACTCAATAAGTAATAATATGATATACCAAACACATATTTGGTGAAACATTTGACACATAGGTATCAGATTTGAAAAATTATTGTTTGTGATAAACTTCAAAGCACAATTCATGTAGGCGTTTATCACATTTGGCACACTTTTTTGGTGTTTTTGTGACACACGACAGACACATCGGTCTTGGGTAGATATAGTAGAATGTAGTGCTGAAAGTATCATACCGCAAGGTGGGTACTGTAGGAGCAGTTGGACTTCCTCGTCGAATTCGAGGTGTAGTAGATTTCAGAAGTGTGACCACTAGGTCTCGGCGAAAAGAAAGACGAGTGATATCTTTGTTTTCAGTTATGCGTTGAGGAACTCTCTAACTTGCGATAACGGCGAGTTTAGTCCATTGCTAAAGAGGTTCCAGTACCACTTCTTGGACCGAAGTTTTGGACGATACGATCCCAGAAGTCTATTCATAACGTCTACTCAACCCTGAATTTATGCAGGACTTTATGAGAGCTGGTTGATTTACCTCTCTTTGAGCGCCATCTTTCTTTATCCAACACTTCGTTTTCAAGAATTGAAAATTTATCGAAATTGGATTCAAATAAAAGTTTTTGTAATTGAGCAATTTTGCAATCATTAAGTAAAAGTATATCTTTAAGTTGTTGATTGGTAGTTTTTTGGTAGTTATCTTCCGTATTACATACCTTATTTAGACATCTGCATTAATTAGTTATAGCATTATTTTTTATTTCGTCAGGGTGATGTGATTTAGCGGAAATGAAAACAGGTCTTGTTTATGTTTTGTGATACCATGCTCTTTCTATGAAGCCATTGTATGGTTTGAGAGAAAATTTAAGAAAATCTACACATTTATTATTATCACAAGATGTAATGGTGAATTTAATATTCGTATTTATGGAATTCACGTGATACAGAAATTCTTGTAAATCTGCTAAAGAGTGCTGCCAAATTCCAAAGTATTCATCTATGTACAGTTTAACTTTTTATAGTGTTCAAGGAAGTTATCCGAAATATATATACAGTATATAATTGAAGTTATAACTATCGGACTTACTTAATTTTTATTATATTAATTATGAAACTTCATAATGCCACAATAACATACTTAAATATGATTTTAATTTAATTATAAAAATTTATATGTTACGACCAAGCACGATTCAAATTGCACATATATTTCAAATTTCTAAAATTTAAAAAACCGACTAATTAAATAAAAAGGTTGACCACATTGACCACATTTAATATTTCCTTTTTTACCTTTTTTTATTGGTCGCTAGGTTTTTAACGGCAATAAAGTTTCCATTCGTCCAACGTCACTTAGTTTACAGTTTTTTGATAAAATATAATTTGTTATATCTGATTACAACATTTTTACGATAACAAACACTTATCATTCGTCGTCATCTAAGCTACATTTTCTTTTTATGCAAAATTTAATCTCAAAAACGTGTTTATTATTAAAAAAATATTTTAAGAAAATATAATTATTTGAATTTTGTATCTATAATATCATACTATTTAAACCTAATGTGAGCTTTCTCCTGTCAGCATATTTTTTTAGTGTTTGTGTTAATATAATGTTTGTGATTATAATAAAATTTAAAATTAGTTTAAAAATTAAACACAAACAAAAATGATTCAGAAAACCAAAACGTTTATGATATTTTAACCATTAAAAAAAAAATATATATATATATAATTAAAGAAACTATATTTTAAAAAACACTGCTATCAACTTAGATACAATTATGACGTCACTGATACCAAATAAAGTGCAATGATAACGTCACTGTTACCAACTCAGGTACGTCACTGCTATCAACACTGGTGCAATGATGACGTCACTGTTACCAAATCACGTGCAATGATGACGTCATTGTTACCTAATCGGGTGCAATGATGATGTCACTGTTACAAACTCAGGTGCAATGATGACGTCACTGCTACCAACTCAAGTGCAATGATGACGTCACTGCTACTAACTCAGGTGCAATGATGACGTCACTGCTACCAACTCAGGTGCAATGATGACCAATTATAATTAATAGTATGAAAAAAAAAAAATCTTATTTGGTGCATGGTTTTAAATTTTACATTAACTGTTATTTAAATATCAAACTTTTTTAGTACCGCGAAAGAAAAACCACAATAATATTTAACGTTTATTACAATTAATACAAAATATCTGAGCTTTCACCTTTCAAATTTCAATAATGAAAATTTTTATTATTTAAATATTTCAGAAAAGATGTTCTTTTAAACATTAATTAATTAATTTCTTACATTAATAAATATTGCCAATATTGTTTCATGTACAAACAACATACACAAACTACAGAAGTTCATCACCATCATGTTATTTTGTGCACTTTGCTTAATCAGTTTGTTACCACTCGATCTGGTAGAGTTTGTAAATGTGGACGGTCTGCATGTTGTTCACCTCATTTTCTTTTAAATAATTGTAATTATTCTATTTTTGCTATTATTTGTTCAAGTACTCAGGCGTGCCAAATAAACGTAACCCCCTCGTTTATTTATTTAGTGTCGAAAATAGGCAACTCCCTCGTTTATTTGGACCCCCCTGATTATTTATTTTATATAATAGGCAACCCCCCTCCCTTGATTATTTATTATATATGTAGTAAGCAACCCCGTTTATTAGGGTTTTTTAAACTTTTTAATCAACGACCAATATGATTAGGTACTGATTTATCATTTACTAGATAGAAAGCTTAACCACTTGTATATTGAGCTACTTTTTCAATTTTATCATTTTTCTCATTCTTTACTTATCATATAAATTTCCATAATTTAGAAATAATTTTCTAACAAATCAATGAAAAGAATAAGTAAACATATAAATACCCCAGTTTACTACAATGAACCGATTATTTATTTATATATGTCCGATTTTCCAATCATTTTATATAGTTTTCAAGTATTTATATTAATCATTAAATAAATTTTAACACTAACAGATCATTAATCACAATTTGTAAAATAAATACAATATATTTAATTATTTATAGATCATTCACAACAAATAATAATACCGTTTTACAAAAAGAAAATATAAAAATCGTATGAATGAAATACATGTTGTCTAGTGGAATAAGAATTTATGTACACCTAATAATTTCCTTTAATACGTTTTAATAGGTAAAAATAATTTTCTTTTAAATAGGTATTTTAGCGAATAAATTAATCTTCAAATGACTATCGCTGCAAATTATAGATAAATATTCGAGTTTTCCGCAAAAATACTTATTAATCAAATAATTAACTTCAGATTATTCAATCCGGCAAAAACCTATCGAAAAACTATATCTCTCCAATGATTTGCGAACTGCAATATGTAAGTATGCTACCCTAAAATGATATGGGTACACTTCTCACGTTACAGCAACGAAGAGATACTATCTACTAACTTGAATTACAAAAATTATGGTCATTATTCTAATCGCCCATGATAACAGAAATCGAATACTAGCCCTGATGTCTCAATTCTACACGATTTAACTTATTTTATAAAAAATAGCTAGCAAATTATAAGCTGATCCGTTCAGTTTGATTGCCATGATAGTAATGTATTGTAACAACTTGCATATTAAACAAGTTGAAGTAAACCGCTTTATAAACCGAATTATACTCATCTTCCTAGTCATCCTTGTCACAAAATTCGAATGACTTTTTATGTATACGTTAGAACAGAATCGTATTACATAGTAATTAAATACTCGTATTTTTTTTACTGAAACGTGGTGCCTATTGGATGAAACAGTTTTAGTAAGGTTTAATTGTACATTATCGTGATAAAACAACTGAATAACAAACACAAAAACAAGAAAACTCATTTTTAACTCAATTCTGACTAAACGTAAAACAAAACACAAAAGCAATCATGTCTTATTTAAAGATTGTATTTCATAATCATTGAACAAAACTAAATAACGACAATTTGTACCTTGATTAAAATCTAGCATACTGCCAAGGCAAGAATACAATTTAAGAAAAACTGTGGTACAACTTAAACAACAGGTCACTCCACTAGACATGCACTCATCTCAATAGTGAGGAAAACGGAGCAGTCCAAATAAAGGGAATATAACACCAATCCTTTGCTGGTCATACTCATTTTATAATCCAAGTATATGAAGGGTTCAACTTAATATTACTAGAGGAAATAGAATACTACTTATTTTCTACAATGCACTTGTGTATACAATAGAGCGGGGCGGTTCACGAACTACCAATTAGTGTATGAATAGAATATGATCAACAAGAGAGTTAAAACAAAGAATAAGATGATGGCGGGTATACTACAGAATGACAGGTAGGCTCCTCTACTCTTCACTAGTGGCACCTAGGACATCGTCAGCGGCTGGGGAAGCGGTGGCCTGACCCGCTTGTTTGCTAATCATCTCATCGCGAAAACGGGAAATGTCTTCATTACTGAAAAACAAGGTAGTGAGTTAGTAATTATACGGTGACCGTATTAACTTCCAATTTTTCAATAGCTGCAACAAATTAATTCCAGGAGTTTAAAATAAAATAAAAACATGCTATGTATATTTAATTATACAAATTAATGCACAAGAATTACATAAACTAAGACAAATTATTAAAAGCGAAACATGTGGAATAGATTATGAGCACAAAAAAGGATTTGCCTGAAAATCAAGGAATTAAAAAAAAAAATTACACCAATTTTCCAATGCCTGGAAAATCAGACCCAAAAATCAACGGTTTTCAAGGAAATAAAGTATGCGTGATCTCTCGAATAAATACCGGGAGAATCCTCTTACAAATATATAAACATATTAAACCACAAAAGGACAGCCAGAGTAAATATTTAAAAATTACTCACCTGAGTTGAATGAAAAAAATTCCGTTGACCACATTGAGTGTCTCCAGGAGGTTGGTGTGCGAGGGGGTCTGGATCTGGATGGGCGAGAACATGGAGGGGTCCTTGGCCTCCCCCTTGGTCAGCTCGGTCATCTTCTTGGCGAAGGTCACAGCCTGTTGGGTCAGGTGGCTCAGACAGTCGTGGCTCTCGCGGGTACGCTCGTTTTCGGCTCCCAGCTGCAGCCATAGCAACAATCATTGCATCATAATATTAACAAACAATAATTGTCATCAAAATTTAACATAAAAAAATTAACCCGTAAATAAATGTAATAATAGCGGGAAGTCCCTGAGATTTCAGAAGGATGCTCGATATACCTGTTTTGTTTATTATTATAATAATTATTAATACAATATTTTAAATTCCCATTGTCAGATAAAAAAATTATGTTTTCGACCACATATTTCCTCTAAATAGTGGTAAGGAGAAATTCACAGGACATATTTTTTATGTTGCTCTAATATGAGAAATTTCTCCCAAAAGGAACATGTTGAGGAATTAGTTAAAAATGTGATGATCCAGACTATTCCAGCTAGCTACATAGTTTATTGATATAACGTTCAACGCATGTAGGTGGTATTTTATTTATACCCAAAACAAGAAAAAAGAGGTATAATACCTTGTCCTTGTAGATAGAGAAGCATTCCTTTTCATAGTGGAGTGCTGCTCTGAAGTCTCCTCTACACGACTGAGCACGAGCCAATAGATGATGAGCCATTGCAGTTTTGAGGCTCTTGTTTCCGAAGAATCTTAAAGACAACGCAGAAATATTATCACACAATATTATCTGTGGTGAAAGACAATTATTCTATAAACTAAATACATACAACACAATCTAAAACAATTATTTTGATGAACTAGTTTCAAACTATGTCACAACTAGAACTGGTCAAAGGTACAAAAAAAGACAAATCTAGACCCTTTCCAGGGATATGCTTAAAATCCAGGACAACTATCTCTCTGCAGTCTTTTCTAGTGATGGAATAATTCGAGCATTACTGATTTAGCAATTATTAATAATAGTTGGTATTACTACCATAAAAAGCAATATCTGCTTATATAAATTTTGAAAACAAAAAGTTGTCTAATATGTCGTTTGCTATATCGGAAAACTAATGCAATAAAATGAACACAAAAAACTAGCTATTTCAATATGTTCACCAAATAGGTAAAAAATTGAATTTGTCCGAATGCTTTTTATGATTGATGCGAAAAGCATATACTAAACTGATTCTAGTGGGTAATTGATAACACGGCTTAGTATGTTAAATTGACGATTATGCCATATCTAACTAGAACATTCTTACGTATTAAGTAAATTTCAGAATTATTAAAATATTGAAACAAAAGATTCTGACGGAAAATTAGCAATGTGTAGCGGTTTTTAAGCTATTTTAAAAATAATATTTGTTACTATAAATTTTAGAAAATGTTTATTTTTTAATGAAGAAAACAGTTATTAATGTACTATAGATAGTACACGAAAATATCCGTCGCACATAATGTTGAAAGAAAAGTTTTAAATTAAAAAATAACAATTTCATATATAATAATACGAAGCAAATAAATTATTTCTTTACAATCTTGGCAGAGAGACAATTTAGAAAGCAAATAATAGCGTATTAATATCACTTTAATTTCATACTGGATTCCGTGACAGGACAACCAGATACAAGACATTATATATTTAAACCGACCTACCTTTTGGTCATATTAAGAGCGTTCTCCAAAAAGAGGAGCGACTTTTCGTACTCTTCAGCGGCATGTAACATGAGGCCGATGTTTGTCTATGACCGGGGGTGGGGGAGAGAGATCAATTAGCTTATGTTGGCCTGAATCTGGTGGGCAATATAGTTTACAAGACAATTACACCAACAAGAAATGAGTAATATCGCCAGCTCATATGGAATATCAAATTCTCATTATTCAACTAATTTCAATTGCAACTATACAGTAACTGAAATAGAATGTCTAGTCTGCTAACGAGAAATAATATGCTAAAATAATATTGTTTCCACTCATATAGGTAGGAAAGCATATAATAATAATAGGAAGTCAGACATGAACTGAAGGTACTGAAGGTATTAATAATATAATTGATAGACTGATTTTTTATATAAACTTAAGAATTTGTTTTTAGTTATCATATTCAGTTCTTAGCCACGCGGTTGGTCATAAACAATGTACTGTATTATATTGTAGATGAAAAGTGTTGTGCATTATACAGATAAAACAAGCTTAATATTAACTTAACATACCATTGTAGACATTTTTTAAATACAGTAACTGTAAAGAGCTCAAATAGAACCTTCAGATTTTTCAACTACTTATTTTGTCAACTAACCTACACAATTAATTAACAATTAACCAAATTACGACAAATAATATAAGTTTTTCCACAAATTATTATTATATAAGTGACTAATAGATTCCCTGATACAAAATTAGTCTACTTGTCAGTGCTAACCATAACCCAAGTTTCTTGACAACACACAAGCACCATGCATTGAACTAGAAGGGGGGACTTCTATTTTAATGACTAGCACTAGTCTGTAGAGATATGTATTGACCGCAGAATGCTTTCGCCCACGTCTACTCTAACTTTAAATGTATCAATTTTTGACCGAGAATGAGAGTCTCGTCAGAGTTTATAATATGTTGTCTCTTATAGAGTTGACCGCGATTCACTGGCTATGCGGAGCCGGTTAAGTGGCTTACGTTTTCCAGAGCGTGAACAAGTTAAAGATAAACGTGTTTAAACAGATTACCAGAAATATAAAGTTTTGTAATGAATTTATCAGAAATAATTTTTTTTGTAATTTTTGGAAACTAAGGATGGATACCTATAGTATTAAAATATAAATAATATACAATTGTCAATAATCACTTATTAATATAGTATAAACCAGCGAATTATTTTCGTTTTGCGTCATAATCAATTTTGATAAAGATTCCATATGTTGCGAATAAAAAAAATCTAATTTTATCATTGGAACTCGTTTTAAAACCCATAATTACAAAATGAATGGATTACTAAATTAGTATCAATTGATAATATATACAGGGGACAGAGCTATGGTATTCCTCCTGACGTTCGGTATTCTTCTTGAACACTTGATAATCTAATTTTAACTATTAGACCAAATCAAAAATAAGAAACTGCTTGTTATTAACCTCTTTATAAATATAGAACTTAATTAACATTTGTTATAGTTTTAATAATAATTCAGGGTGGCCACTCTCCCTGACCAAACAAGTTCCCTGACTGTTTAATTTTTTTTCATCACAATGCTACCACATCAAAAAGATATTTTTAATAGAAAATATTATATTTATATACAACCTACTCCTCCAACATCCCCTTATGGCTGAACCGATCCACCTACTTTATTTTAAAAAATGAACAAGGGTGCTTTTCTCCCCAAACCTAATTATCCAAAAAAAGCAAGAGAAAAACATAATATTGCCTGACATATTAAGTAAGTACGATGTGGATTTTATTTATTCTTTCAATTATGCTCCTGTTTCTAATACAGGTACAAACACATTTTTAGATCTGCCAACCTTTCAATAACGAAATCGAGACATTTGTAAAATCTTTAATCACGTTTGGCAAAGCGAGCATCCGAGCCTTTAAAGCAGTGCGTAGCGCTGAATTTTTTGGTGTTTTGTAGCAAGGAATGCATCTATAAGGTTTAGTGAGAATTGCTTTTATACAAGAACTGTATAAAATGCAATCGTACGAAGCGCAAAATTTTTTTCATTTTGCAGCATGAAAATGACAGAAAGGGCATGTAAAATGTTTCAACAGTCAGATTTTAAAATTATCGACACATTTTCTATAATATCGGGAACGGTAAAAATCGCATCAAATATTGAAATACTTGACAAGTCTGCATTTTATAAACATTTTTTTTTATTTTCTCTTACTTTCCCTGACTATGCAATAATTCCCTGACTTCTCTGACCAGTGGCCACCCTGTAATTATTATTATATAAAGTTTAAGCATCTGATTATAAACAAGAAAGCAGAATGTATGCAGTTATGTATGGTAAATGCAATACTACATGTCAAATTAGGTGACATGTCAAACACTTTTGTAGTCTAGGATTATAGTAGCAGAATAACTATCCTAGTCTAGTACTATTTACCCGAATAATGAATTAATAGGGTAGAAATAATTAATGTGATAAAGCTTTAAAATAAAATAACAACTTGCCAGAATTTTCACTCCTCTGTTCTAAGTTAAACGCATACGCTGACTCACAGGCTTGTTAGGTCTTTATTCTAGTTCAGAAGTAAAACAAATCTTGACAAGCAACCACAAAAACCACGTATATAAACTAATTTTCGGATATGGACAAAATATGGGTTATGCCCTCGAAAGGAATTCTATTTCGGTTTCACATGGAGTAACTAAATTAAATAAACTGGTGCTAGCTTATAACAGTAAACGTTAATTACATTAACTAATCAACAATACACAACTAATAAATGTCAATATAAATTCAAAATATTCCTTCCTTTCTGAAATAATACCCAAAAATTAATGTGATATCTTAATATCTTACTATTATTTCGAACTGTACTATGAATTAAATATAATATCACAGAACAATAAAATATTTCCTATATAAATAATAGGCATTTAAATGTCGCGTATTAATGTATTTAAAAATATACAATCTTATTGAAACATTAAATTCAACATGAAAAAAACACGAAAAGTTTTATTAAAAGCTTTATTATTGCGCGGAATATTCACTTCAATCGCAAAAAAATTAATTATTACGTTTTATTTGAATTTATTAAATCAGAATCCGATAAATAATTAAGATAAAAATGGAGATGTTGAGTACATTTTATCAAAAAAACATGTTCCAATAAATGTTCAATTAGTTTGTATTGTTTCATATTTGAACAGCTCTGCTTGACCTTTGGATATTTCACGAAGCATAGTTGTCATAAATATCGCGATAGCCATAGTAACGATGGCGTCCGTTACTTAGCAATAAACATTTATAAGAAAAAAATTGTAAAGACTTCAATTAATACACCATAAGTATTCATTATATTTAGATGGTTAGTATATGGTTAAATATAAAAGCAAATATTAACCAGCCTTGCACACCCAATAGTAATATGTCACACAATATATTACAGGTTAAAATGACCGCTAACAGAATAGTTCCCACCGATTAGTAAGTTTAGTGACAGGTGGAAACAAAGCATGACCCCTTTCACTGGGGTGGTCCACTAGCCTCAGGAATGGAATATATTTTCATAGTAGGTTAATAACAACGATAGGTGGTGACAACTGAAGAGAATGACCCGGCAATATACCCAAATACTTACACGTCCAAAATCAAGGCTAATGCAAATGCTATGCTGGCACGGTTAACATATGAAAATAACCAAAGGTGTTACTAAGGCTGAATGTTGGACAAACGCCAAATTGAGTGGGAGCTCAATAAACCTTTTATGGTCGAACATTGGATGACACAAATTGGATGAAATAAAAGTAATAAAAAATTCTCCATCAAGTATAATATGTGTAATTTATAATAATATGTTCAACATACTTTGGATTTTAAAACATTAAAATATAAACATTTCAGCAATAGTTTTTCATGAAGATCAATATTATTATTTATTTTAGCAAAATTCATTAGTAGTATAGGAAGAGTCGATTCGACCCCCTCTCTTGACCCTTGACCATGATACTTGACCTTTGACCGTTACCCTCCACAAATTTATTTTCTTCGATCCGGATCATTATGGAGCATAAATAGTCCAACATCTTTCAATCTTTCATTGGGTATAAATATTTTTAGTGTAGTAACCTATGACAACCAAAGTTGGTATGATAACTCATAAATATAAGATAACTATTTTTATATTATTTACAAATATGTGTAAGTAGTATAGAACCTTAAATTGTTTAATTAGTGTCTAATTACATTATAATATTATTATTTAATAATAAATATTGTTTTTAGACCGTTTTTTTAATTTTGTACGAAAAATGACGTCATTCGTGACGTCATTTTTTTTACTTTAGTCTATAACTTTTCATGTTTACAACTTATGACAACCAAACTTGGTATGATGACTCAGTAACATAAACCAAATCTTTTATACTACTTTTTGTTAGTATAATATTTTTAATATATACGTTTTATATATTAAAATAAAATTTAATAGATAGACATTCAGAATAGATATGAGCTAGTGTCAATTTTTTCGAAAATCAGTTGAAATTTAACAAAGTTTGAAACATTTTAGTGATTTACAGCTGATTAAATTAATTTTTTTTAATAGTAGAATGGAAAATGAAATATATAGACTAGCAGAATAGCTATGCGTCAGTGCTTATTTTTAAAAAATCGCTTGAAATTTGACAGAATTGTAGACATTTTACCATTGTGCTGTATTATGGCTATATATTGCACGTTGATTTCAATGAGGATTCTGACGTTCACTCAGTTTGATTTAGCTACTTACAGATTGATTTCGATGAGAATTTCGACTAAATGGACCCAACTATTATGAATTTACCATTTGGTGAAAGTTCACTTATGTAATGACCAATCGAAATTAATTAAGACAATAAATAACGAAACAGATATTGTAAGAGACTATCTAAAATTTATAGAAATGTAAATGAACCATGTTGTAGACCATCGAAATTATTAGAAAACACAAATACAATGATTGCATTTCATGATAATTTGGTAAAAATTATTTTATATGACCAACTGGAATTAATTAAGGCAATATAGAATGAAACATACAGTGTAAGAGACCATTAAAATTTAAAAAACTATTTTATTTACGAAAATAATAAATTATTTGTGCAAAACGACAAATTAAAATATTATATTTTAAATGTTATTTAAATTGTACATTTTGTATAACCAAATAGAATCATAAAAGGACATTCTAAACATGAAAAATAAGAAAAATGTGTTTAATTTGTAATAAAATGTAACATATATTGTAAGTTAACGATGAAGTAGACCATTGAAATTATTAGAAAAAATATATATAAATATTTGTCAGTAATATAAAAATAGTTATCTTATATTTATGAGTCACCATAACAACTTTGGTTGTCATAGGTTACTACTCTAAAACGATATACCCAATGAAAGATTTTGGACCATTTATGATCCATAATGATCCGGACCGTTAAAAAAATACAAAAATTGGGGAGGGGAGGTTGGTTGGTCAAAGGTCAATAGAGGGGGTCGAATCGACTCTTCCTACACTACTTTCATTATATACTATAGACATCACACAATTTAGATCTCTACAGTAATGTTATCAACCGTGCTAGGAACATCAAAGCAATAGCTTACATCGATGACGGGCATCTCGGGATGAACCTCCCCGTGACACAAAAGTGCGATATAGCGGGCTCGGTACATCAATTGAAGAGCATTGCTAATCTGACCACAGGCGAAGCAGTAGAGTGCCAAGTGACCCTGAAACAAGAGGTTAATTAAGGTAATTTTTTATTTATAGCAATTTATTTCTATCCTAACATTCCAGAATATCCACATTTAAACATATATTTTTGTCACCATGTTGAAGTAACAACGTATGTTACTCGTTTGGTTAACAAATATTACAATTTATAAAATGCGTTGTTAAATTGTTTACTACATTTAATTTATTCAAATATGACGAATTCCTATATTATATAAAATAACTAACTTATTGATTAATGTATATAGGAATAATTTTTAAAATAAAACATACAGTGCACTCCGTGAAATAATATATACAAAGTTTCACAAGCATATTGTAACTAACTATCAGCAGTGTATTATTTTAGTACTATATCAATAAATTACTTTTTTTTTAACTTTACCTTACTAAAAATAGTTTTGCGAACAACTTTCATTTCTGCTGCTACCGAGTCAGAGTTGAATATCCTGGTAAATATATTTTAATTGTAACGTTACACATTAACAGAGTTAGTAGAAAATGGTAGAAAAAATACTAATTCTATATTATGATAATATTTTTAAACAATCAATATCAACAACAAGTTACATTTCGATTATCATTGTTTATAGCCACTTTTTTATAGTCCGTCATAAAAATAAAATTAAAAACAGAATAAAAATATTGCTATTCGATTTAACGCCATACGCGTTGTAAAATTTGAAGGTAATAGCTGTGCATAAAATACAGCCATGAAATTTTTTACTGGAAAAAATAATTACAAAAATGTAATTTCGAATGAATTTAACAGTATCTAACATCATTTGTCACTCTTAAAACTAGAGGGGTTGCATATTAATACATATGTATTAAATTTGTGATTATTGGTTAGACTCAGCAGGGTTCATAGTTTTTACTGAACCAATTTTCCATGACAATATCCTAATTTCCATGACATTTTCCATGACTTTAAG
>JAUZND010084599.1:0-15717 GCA_034780555.1 Coelogynopora nodosa | reverse complement strand
AACAAACGATGTATCTCAGCACTTGAATAATCGTTTGCCGATAGAACTTTAATGAAGATATTCACACTTTCCTTGCTTATGATTATAAGAATGATAATTTCTTTTCATACCAGCTATAGTCTATGAATGGGACAACCTATATATATTTATGTTTATATACTATACTACTATACTATATACTATATTGTATATATTTGATTATTTCACTTTTTACAAATATTTTTATCTCCATTATAAAGACGAAGGCAATTTTTATACTATATTTATACACTCTAGGCTTTTAATATTTTATATGTTAGTTTTTAGTCATTTCCTTTGAGTATGAGTATTATTCAACCGTTTCAAATAAGATGTTTTTTTATAAAATGTCACTCACTATCAACATGAATTGGAATTCATTTACTCCCAGTTGTACCCTGAGTATATAGTGAACTGATGTATAAATTACGTTCTGTTGTTTCAGTTGTACAACATTGTGAAATTTATAATGTCTTATAAAAATCGTATTTGGTACAAGTTGGCAATTTTTTTTTTAAGATAATTTAATAACTTTTTTGTTAATATATAAATTGAAGAGTATATATAGAAAGACTTATTTTTTTAATTAAAAACACTAAAATACATCAGATTGAAAGTATGTATTAGTTAAATATCTAACTTATTAATATACTTCAATTTGAACATTAAGGAACACTATAAAAACAAATTTAAAATGCATTGTATTGACGTATATACTTTTTACAAATAGTATAATCACTATTATTTAAATAATTAAGCTCAATAATATTTCTATCTAAATAATTAATAAAATATTGAATGGATCACCACAATAAGCCAGTTGCAAATACAAACAAGCTGTCATCAAGCATAAATAGATAAATTGATAGGGATTGAGATTAATAATCATAAAATGTAGATAATGTACGCAGATGGATAAATTTAGAAAAAAATGTAGTAGGGGCCTATGTTAAACTAAGTATGCTTTATTTTGTAGAAATTATTTAGAAATTTTTAAAACACTAACTCACCAATCTTTGATTATAATTTGTAAACATATACATTTAAGAAATTGTGTTAGCCCCATTTTTTAATATAATGTATTTGCAAGCCTAAATATTCCCATTATTAAGTCCAATCTTTGAAATCGATAATGAGCAAATATCGTTTGCATTGAAGGTCTTGAAATTGTAACCACAATTTTGTGTTACAGTATTAAAACTATTAGTAAATTAAAAATGGTATACTTCTTTGTTGTTCAATATTAAAACAAAGAATATAGCAACGTGTCAAGAGTTAATAAATATTCATTTAAACATTTTTGACAGAAACGTGTTCATTTAGATGAAGAATTTAAACTTATAAAAAAAATTGTAACAACTTTGCTATTATGATATATAATTTAAGTATAACAGAATTCAGCATGCATAATTGTATTTTGGGCCGTTCTAAATGTCACATTATGTTTAGTAATTTTTGCATGTCACTTGATTATTTTTAAACGAGGGAAAACAAATATCGATAAATTGATAAATCCCGATAAATTGATGTTAAAACAAAATCCATTTTTATTTTCTAACAGATATTGGATTTTCCCATTTTATAACAATTATATAATCAGTGCTGTCGCTAGTTAATGTTAACGTTTTCTACAGGACATTATGTTTTGTTTTACGATGTTAAATATTTTTATACTTAATGTTATTGCACAACCTGTTTCCAAATAATAATGTTAAAAAGTCGAGAACATGTTTAGATTTCAATAGCTGAATATTTTCATCCCCTATGCATATGTCACTAGTATAGTGTAATTTGATTAAAATTACAGAAAGCTTTCAAATTAGTACTTAAATAACATATTATATGGACAAATTATTACAAACAAATATTCGAATAATTTAATTAACAAAATATTTATATGTACAAATTTAATGAGATTTTTGTTATAAAGCTACAGTTAATCGTAGCCTATGTGATTAGCAAAAGTTTATGTTAAGACACTATGTGATTAAGACACTAACCTCCGTTACCATTATTTTCAGTTTTATATAGTTCGAGTAATTTAATTTTATATACTTTATTTCTCACTTCTTTACATATTATTGAATAAATATTTTTTTACGATGAAAGTGGGTACTAACAGATTATATCAATCTATACCATATAAGAAATAGTGGTAATAACAACAAAATTTAAAAACGTGTATTTGATGAGAAATATGCTTCAATTTATTTATTGAGAGGATATTTTGTTTTTTTCTATTTTTTCAAATAATCTAACGAAATATTGATAATGACACTTATTATTTAATAATATATATAACATTTAATTACGCGATAATATATGTGATAACTTACTGCTTTAATGAACTAAAAGATATTTTACATGTATAATTATCATTACCATGGTAGAACAATTAACAGTAGAACGTTCATTGGGGGGAGAGAGAGAGGACTGAGGAGAAAGAAACTAAACTAAAGTTTTATTTAATTGTTTTATATTAGATATTCAATGTATACATACTTTTTGTTATTTGCAAAAAGATAACTCTCAAATAATCTTAAAATTTCAAATGCTCTTTAATATTGAAGCCTTAAAAATATTTTCGTTATTTTTCTTTAAAATGAAAATTAGTCACGTTGGTATGTTGCAATCCATAAATAAAACTAATTTAAAAAGTATGAAAATCCATTGTAAGGTTTAATAGTGGTGATATAACAAATAAAACTATAATAAAATCAGAGCATATTTCTTCAATAAAATATGACAAAAAACGAATTTTGCAATATTATTAATTTTGTCAATTGTAAATAAACACTATATTTTGATTAAATGACACAAGCGTATTACGTATTATTTTAATAATGACATTTTTTACTGTCATCTAATTATATCATCAAATATAATTAAAAGCACTATTTTGATAAAAAAGGAATAAAATTAACGACTTTGTACAAATGATGACGTCATAAGTGATGACTTTTACCATTTTTTAGAATAATATTATATTGTCTAAAACTTCCATAGAGCCACTGTATTTATATGTTAAATTAATCGGTATAATGATTTTTGTGTTGCAAACCATTAAAATGTGTTGAACTCTACCGACGAGTAATCCTGTAAATTATTATATTGTAGATTAATGTTCACCTATTTTCTTCTATTTTTGTATATATTTATAATAGCTTAGGACTACTGTAACTTACATGAATATAAACGAGTTGTTAGAGGATGGATAAATAATCACAATTTACAAGGCGGGCTACAATTTACAAGTTCGATTTTGATAATAAATAAAAAAAATCCCATTTATTGGTATTGACTGTATATTCTTCCTTTAAATGTGAAAATATTATTGTATATATTAAAATAAAATCGGGCAATTCTTCAAAAAGTTTATAAATGTTATTTATTAAATTATAAAGATATATCATTTTATATAAATGATTATAATGTTTATCTGTGAATTCTCAATCGTACTTCATTTTATACGATAGACAAAATTGGAATTTCCGAAAAATACCATAATAACTTGAATTATTTCCGAATAAATAATTCTATGGATGAATTTAACTCTATTTAGTTCGTTAATCTCTTCAGTATTAAATTATAGTGACCTTAATTTCAGGATCTTTTAACTATTATTTACTTACCGGCATTTCTCCCAATTTTGTTACAAAATTTTCATAAGTGACAAATGATTCATTTTGTATTTACACCATTCTACCATTGATTTGATTGATTCCGTTTTACCATTGACTCATTGATTCTATTGATTCTATTCTACCATTAATTCTATGCTACCAATGATTCTATTTTACCATGGATTCTATTCTACCTATGATTCTATGCTACCAATGATTCATTCGATTTTACCATTGATTCTATTCTACCAATGATTCTATTCTACCATTGATTCTATTCTACTATTGCTTCTATTGATTCTATTCTCCTTTGATTCTATTCTATCATTGATTTGATTGATTCTGTTCAACCATTGACTCCATTACTTCTATTCTACCATTGATTCTATTCTATTCTATCATTGATTTGATTGATTCTGTTCGACCATTGACACTATTGATTTTATTCTCCATTGATTCTATTCTACCATTGATTCTATTCTACCATTGATTCTATTCTACCATTGATTTGATTGATTCTGTTCAACCATTGACTCTATTATTTCTATTCTACCATTGATTCTATTCTATTCTATCATTGATTTGATTGATTCTGTTCGACCATTGACTCTATTGATTCTATTCTACTATTGATTCTATTAATTCTATTCTATTATTGATTCTATTCTATCATTGATTCTATTGATTCTATTCTACCCCTGATTCTATTGATTGTATTCTACCATTGATTTGAATGATTCTGTTCGACCATTGATTGTATTCTACCATTGATTCTGTTCGACCATTCACTCTACTGATTCTATTCTACCATTGATTCTATTGATTCTATTCTCTACTGATTCTATTGATTTTATTCTCCATTGATTTTATTCTACCATACATTCCATTCTACCATTGATTCTATTTCACTATTGATTCTATTCTACTATTGATTCTATTGAATCTCATTTCTACTATTAATTCTATTAATTCTATTCTGACATTCATTCTTTTCATTCTATTCTACCATTGATTCTATTCTTCCATTCATTCTATTCTACCGTTGATTCCATTCTTCCACTTATTATATTCTACCATTGATTCTATTGATGTTATTCTGCCATTGATTCTAATGATTCTATTCTATCATGTGTTTTATTGAATCTCATTTCTACTATTTATTCTATTGATTATATTCTACCATTGATTGTATTGATTATATTCTACTATTAGTTCTATTGATTCTATTCCTCTAAATCCTGTGGGGATAGTTTTATTAATTACACTTTATAAAAATTTATATTATTTTATATATAAAATTTATAATATATATAAATATTTAAAAAAAATAAATAAAAAAAAAAATATATATATATATAAAATATAAAATATATAAAAAATTATATATAAAAATACACTTTATAAAAATATGTTTTAAAAAAATTAAAGGGAATTATATAGATTGTTGAAGAATATTTTCATTACATAATGGCTTAACAAAAGCATTAAATAATGTAATCGTACATTTAATTTTACTATATCAGCATTATAAATGTATATATAAAATGTAAAAATATTGATAAAACTACAATACATGCATTTTGACTACATCGTATTTACATATCAAATTGACTATATATCTGTATAACTTATCTATGTCTTTGGAATGTCTTATAATATCTTTGGAAACCATGTGACGCTGAACAAAAAAATTGACGATGGTGACATTCTAATAATATGAACGAATTATAATAATAATATACTTAAACATTCGCTGACGTATTGTCAGATATAAAGGTATAAATTTAGTATATCACTAGCCCTCATAATATCTGATGGGATTATATTTTTTATTTGTTTATATTTTATGTTATTATTATAATTTAAAAAGATATCATATTTACATTTTATGTAACTTAAATATTTACTGAAATAGTTGATATTTCATCAAATATTGCATAAAAAATAGTTACTAACATTTGCTATAGCTCTATAACTGATTATAATTCACTATGTCTAATTAATTTCAAATTTTCTCGTGCTGCATTGTTTAGAAATGTTTATAGATATTACTCAATTCCTGTGTTTTCAACGTTCCTTATTAAAATATTTATATGAAGTCTAAATAATATTTTATAACTAATTTATGTCTAGTAAAAGGTTAACTTACTATAATAAATATATATATATATATCACTGACTTTATGTCTAAATATGCAAAGTATTGCCTTATTCGTATACAGCATGTTTAAATAGAAAGTATCATATTAAATTGTTAAAATGAGTACAAAAATTTCATTTTGCATTCGAATTTTGGGTTTGGTCATAAACAAAAATATGTGATCTAACTTTTTATTCTAAAACTATATATAATATAATAGCACAACGCAAGTAAATTCAGTTACACTTGCCTATTTTAATCACGGTCGACGTTGCGTATAAGACACCATACACGATTATCGTTAATTCAACACATAGGAAGCGCAGCATTATATCCGCCATTAGAGCAAAGGTACCACCACGTAGGCGTCCGCGCAGACATTAGTGTCGACAAAAAGAGTCCTGAGCACAGCAACCGCTCCAACTGAAAACAGGCGTATCATGGTGGATGGCTTGAGAGTGTTTAATTTCCGAAAAAGTTAAAAGTTAAACATGACAGACAGAAATACTGGTGAGTGAATAGCCAATCGGCGTGTAATAATGATTTTTTTGTTTGAAAGTAAATATTAAGAATTTAAGACAATTTTGAGTTGAGCTTTTGTTCCTTTCTCTTTTATTGCTGAGAATTTAAGCTTGCTTGTTTGTGTAAAGTTTCATCAGGTAAAAATAAATATGTGTACCTGGAATTAAACTGTTTTTAATTGGCAGAATAATTAGAATTTTGCCAACCTTAAAACTTTTGTAGGATCAAGTAGTTAAACAAATATTTCTATATAAATTGTTAGATTTTAAAAAATAATTTCACCACATGTCTAGAGCATAATTCAGGAGTTCATTGAGTAATTTTAAGGGGGAGGGTAGGGGGGGGGGGGGGGGTGGTTCAAGTTTTTTAAAGGGCATTTGTTTGTTAATTTTAAAACCTGCCAAAAAACTATTACTATTTTTGATAAGGGCACATTTTATCTCAGACATTAAGGGGGTTTAAATCTTCGCACCCTTTAAGATCCGCCCTTGTCATTTTACCCCATATTAACCAACTTTATACATGATAATTATTATTTGTTAATTTAGATATTTCGTTGTTTAAAAATATTTTCTCTATTCCTATATTAATGATTTTAAAATATTAAAAAAACCACATAATGTGTGTTTAATTAAAACAAATGTATTGTATATTTCAGATGAAAACTTATTCAAATAATGTTCATAATTTTCCATTGAACATATTATATACATATTACATGTTATGCCTTTAACTATTTTAGCTAATTTAATTTAGTTGATATTGTAATATAACTAATCATGACCAGTATTTACTAAATATTTAATGAAAATATTTGATAGACTGAGTTATAAATTAATATATTGAAATAAATAAAAACAATATAGACTATTAGTCGTCTGTACATGCATTAGATAAAAAAGATAGAATCAAATTAAGTCGCTGAATTAAACCAGTAGATTGATTAGCATCATTCGAAAAGAATCAAATATTATTTAATTTTGGATGCACAAACATACAATCAACGTAATCTATTCAAAATTGGCTAGGGTAGATGTGATTGCTTTAGAATAGTATTGTAGACCTGCTTTGTTTGAATTTGTGTTCGTCTCAATTGTCCCAGAGGACTCAGTAGACCCAGTAATAGTACACAATTCTCCAGGTCGTTTCAATTGTCCCAGTGGACTCAGTAGACCCAGTAATAGTACACAATTCTCCAGGTCGTCTCCATTGTCCCAGTGGACTCAGTAGACCCAGTAATTCTTCAGGTTAACGGTTTCTAACTTGTCCTCTGTCATCGTGTTTGAATCCGGGCCACAACATTGCTGATCTTAAAATCAGGTCGACATATTCAATGTATCAATCACTGGAATTTCTATTTTGGAAGTATGTATGTTTATCTATTTTAATCACTATTTTAATTTATATTATTAAATCAATTTCTATTTTGGAGTTTTATCACAGTTTGTTGAGAGAGTAAAATGAATACGAAATTACTACAGTTTTTGGTGCATATATATTCATATAGTTAATATTGATTTTACGTTATATTAATGAATTATCTTAAATTAGGTGTGTGAAGCACATCCTATATGACTTTCTTATCTATAATAAAATTTAATTAAACTTAGTTTTTATTAATGTAATATATGTAGACTGGCTGATTATTAAAACCAAAATGTTCAGAAATTATTAAAAATAAGTATTTTATTGAAAATATTAAAGACAAGAAAAAAATTGCTGATAAATGATAATTAATGGTAAATAATTTGGATGAGAATGATAAATGTTATGAATGGTTATATAAGACGCTGGTTTGCAGATGCCATGGGTGTTTTCTCGGAACAGGTTTGAGCCTACCCTTGGACTCTCCCGTTCCGAGATAGCAGCTGTGCTAGTCGAGAGTTAGCGACCCTTAATGGGTTCGTTTGGCATAAAAAACGTGAGTTTCCCGGGGCTTATTGTAAAAGTCATTAGTGAAGTGAGCGCGCTTCATAAACTACTCACTACTCCAGAATCAAGCCCTTGATCCGTTTCTAAGTGTATATTAAACAGGTTTTGACATTAAATACATTATTTAAATTTAATATGTTGATCTTTCATACGTGTAATTACACTGATCAAAACAAAAACCGATAAATTGGGTCTACAGTTTTGCGGTTTGTGTTTTGATGAAGTATAATGCATTTTCATATTATTTTTAAACACTTAATTGCTGATTGCGAATTTTAATATTTATATGGAATTTAATTGTATATATTGGAGCTTTCACAAAACCAAATCAGTACTCATTATATCCTTTTTTTGTTTCATTTGTGTTTCATTTATCATTTGTGTCATTTTGTGTCATTTATGTAATTCCTTCAAAATACATTAACATTTTTTGCACCAACTTTCAATTTTTCTACCTAACTCACATGTTCTACATGTTTCATAAGTTCTGATCAATGCAACGATCAATTATTCATAATCAATAATCAATCAATCAGTCATAATCAATACAATCAATCAATTACAATAATCATAACACTGACAGAATTTTGGATATATTAAAAGGAGTATTGATTTAGATTTGTGAAAACTTTAAGTTCTCTGGAATCAAATTCAACATATATGTTTGTTTGTATTTATAAAATTGATTTTGAATGGTAAAAAAATGGTAGCGAAAATAACATTCAAATTGTGAAAATAAACATCTTCTGAAAAAATAACAAACACAATAGGAGAATACGAATTAAAATTTCAATATATATTTGATATTATTGATATAATATTATTTGATATTGTTGATATATTATTTGATTTTGTTGATATAATTGATAGTAAATGGATATATTCTATTCAAATCCTTTAACATCACCAGAAAACAAATAAAAAAGAAGAACCAGAAATTATCAAAGCGACTGTCAAATAAGAAACAACATTTTATAATAATATCAGAATGGTTTAAAAGAAACCAACATTCATGACTAAACTCAAGAAAGGTCTAACAATAGGAATGTTATTTAATATTATTTATATACATATTATTATTTGATAACAATTTTATATTGTTGATATAATTTTATTAATACATTCCATCCGCTTCCTAAGTTGGCGAAGACTCTCTTCTCCCGTTTCAGACGAGTCGCATTAGATTATTGTTTTGTTTTCACTGATGATATAAACCGTACGTAATCAATTTTATTTATAAACTAATATATGTGTTCAATATGTTAACGTCTGTAATTACCGTACAAAATTCCGATATTATCTCACATATTCCTGCTTTTTTAAAAATTAAATCCTAATTTTGTGATGATAATCCAACTGCGACTAATTTGGTTCGTACAAAATCTTTTTAGATACGATAAAACTGGTAAATTATAGGGTGTACGGAAATTCCTGTACTAATTTATGAACCCCTTATTGTCTTAATACAGTCTTCTCCAAATCAAAAAAATGACGTTTTCTAGACTCATTTTGAACAAAAGTTGAACCATATAATAAACTGGCCGTTGCATTTAGGCATCACTTTTATAATTTAATCTAATCAATAAATGTATAAACGCAAAGAACTTCAGCATGCATGGTTTACGTATGTGTTTGTAAAATATATTAAATTAAATAAAAAACGTAGTATAGTATAAGTGCCAACATAAATATAAAGCTAGATTTCTGATATAATTCTATAAATTTTATTATTAAATTAATTTATTACATTTATAAATAAATTAAATTTCCCTTTCCCGTGATATTTTCTTTTATTAGTCAGTTTTCTGTTATGTTATCTTAAGTTTAAAAAGTGGCTAACTAAAATGATCCTGAAAATAACGAATAAATGCAGGAGCTAAAATACAATTAGATCAGAATACTTTGGCACCTACTTACACCATTAAAATTCTGGGTATCACAATCGATGCAGCCCCAACGTGGATTCCACAGTGTGAAGTGGCACTAAACCGAACATATGTCGCGATAAGAGCCATAAAAAGAGCTACTCGGTACCCGTCTCGCAAAGACGCAGAGCTTTTAGTAACGACACTAGCCCTCCCTCACATAACTTACTGCCAAAATTTATTTGGGGAGACATCCTGCAAAGTAAAGCGTCTTCTTAAAAGTGGTTACAATGCTGCTGCGAGAGCCGCCACAAATATTGACCGCTCCGTGGCCGCATTAGCTTTGATAAAGTGGCCAACCTTCCGGGAACAACAGAATGCTGCTCGCATTACCCTAGTGCAAAAAGTATAGAAACATACATGCTTCTGCAGGCCTAAAATCTCAGCTTTCTCTAAAAGTGAATGACGCTCTTCCTACTCGCTCATCTACTCGGGGTGAACTCTCTATCCCACCAGCCTGTCGCCTGAAGATCGGACAAATGGCATTCCGGCAGTGGACTCCTCGAACTATGAATGACTATCTTCGAAAATAAAACAATCACATTTTTTGATCTGTTGTATGTTTTATATATCACTCCAATACTGTACATAATTTTATACTATATCAGTGGAATAAATTAATACAATACAATAATACAATAATACAATACCCCTTATTGTCAATGTAGTAGCATACTTTTGTTTTGATTAAGTTTCAAACAACAATACAGAATCTATTTGCGTTGAATCGAATTCGCGTTGAAAAGAAGTGAATACTGTATATTACTAAAAAGTATAGTTTATTAAAATCTCATGTATTGTACAACAGCAGCATAAAAGAAATTTGTAGAAATTCACTGCAGAATAATAATTGCATTGTTAGCAATATATGCATTAATTTACACAGAAAATATAAACTGATTTACATATTGTACTTTATAAATAAATAAAAAGTATAACACAGCATATAAACTATAGATCACTTCAAATTATTAATTGAAAAAACATGCCAAATTAATGTATATGACAATTTCGACCAACATTTATTATTACAAAAAGTAATACAGTAGATGAGGGAATAATGTATTAAAGAACCTGCTACTATTAAGTAATTTGAAAAATGTAAACATCTTTCCAAATTATGATAAATTACATATTCTACACGATGTAATTGTGTGGTCTGTCATCATGATTTGCTTCATAGGGCACAAATGTGTAAATGCTTATTTCCAAAATTTCTTAGCCGAGTATTCGTCTCATTATACTCACACCACAGATATTTTTACCCCGTTTTGTTTAGTAATTAATTAATCAGTAAAAATACGTTAGGAATTTTTTGGCAAATCACTTATTTTATTCAACCGGATAGTATAGATTATACAAATGATTGATAGTAATAGTGACTGTGAAAAAAGTGCAATTTGCACCTACATTATTTAATGTGACCATCAAGGAAGTACAGTTGGTTGTCTGTAGCAACTATATAGGTTACGTGAAATTGTTTGAACTGTTTGCAAATCTGATTCACTAATATCAAGAGGAAGGCACAACAAATTGAATTCTCATGAAACACAGCTAAAAAATTAATACACTTTAATGGACGGAATAATTCAATATAAAATTGAAAAGTTACACACAACATTTTTTGGGCGGAGAAAATAAGATGCCTTAAGCTATAAATAAATTGCTTGATGCAATTTAGGCAAGAGTAGAAATAATTTGATTGGGTGATTGATTAGATAAAATATCTTGAACCTCCCACAGGCATGATCGGACTTATTCGATGAATGGGCGTCTGTATCAGACATGTAGAACATTTTTCACAGTCTTGATAGTTATGATGTAAAACTAGTCTCTAGTTTTTTCATTTTGAGATAGGTCGTTAATGTGACTTGGCGTAATAGTGATAAAGTACTAAAAATATATATACTACCTAATATATATTATAAATGACTCTAATCGTATGGAAATAACAAGAAAAAATTAACTTTATATAAAATATTTTATATCGTATGATATTATATAAAATGCCATTTATATCATAGTATATACCTAAATAATAAAAATAATATTGAAATAAAACAAATTTATCCCTCCTTTTCATTATTAACTTTTAATGCTTTACTTAATTAAATTATTGACAATTTCATTTTTTATTTAGTAGATAGTTTCACTATTTAAGTAAGTGTTTACATTTTTGTATAACCAAGAGAAATGTATTTAAATAGTGTCTAAATTTGTGTAATTGATCAATGTAAAATTTCAAAGAGTCATTTATTGTTGTATTACTGGTTTATTAACTTTCTTGCATATTATGTTTATATTTATGATTTTGCACCATTTTGCTGTAGAGGTTCCATTTTCACTGAACTGTTTCGTCGAATAAGTTTGACCGTTTATAGGTGTGTAGAAGGCATTTTTATTGAAAGCAGATAGATGAGGGATTCAACAGGTCTATTTTTTCTTATTCATGAGTCGTAGTTGTAGATAGCAAAATGAGAGAAAGACTACTGAGATGAGAAGGATACCGAGAATGTTTGCCCAGAGGTCCCAGCCGGTTTCGTAGAGTATCCCCTTTGCTTGGAGAGAAATGGTTCCAGAGATACTGAAAAATAAAGTATTGTGAATACTCTGCCTGAAAACCTAGCGTTCAAGGAATAAATGATATATATATATATATATATATATATACAATATAGGCATAACAATTTATTAATAAATTATCTTAAAAATAGTATATTTATTCTAATTCATAAATAAGTAAAGCGCATTGCAGAATTTGTCGACTTTCTTGATACATTAAAAATTAAATTTTTTAAGAACTGCAGAAACAATAAAGGATATACTCAGACACTTTTTAGACATTGTTTACCTATATTCATTTTTGGTACACGGTAATTTGATTTTAAAGTATATATTTTCAGTATAAATGTTGTCTTCGTATAAGACGAATAATTGACTTTCGCCCACAGGGAATATGAATACTAAAAATATATTATCTGAAAGAATTGTATTATTTAATTAAGTATAAAAATATATATTGTGCGTGTGTTTGTAAGCAATTTTTGTAATAAAGTTATAATAAAGTTATAAGAATTGGCCAACTCTAAATCAATAATTCTAATTTAAACAAGCTCTAAAGTTAATTCATGTTAATTCATGTCATGTAAATGTCATATTCGTGTTAATTATTCATTTTCACGATTAAAATATGTCCAATATATCATGTTTATTATATTAATAGTAATTGATTTAGCATTATATTAAAATATTAAAGGTTCTCAGTGGAAGAAGAGCCCTAAGAGGAGGGAAAGTTATGAAGGAAACTCCCCAGTGGAGGTAAAATACCGCTAGTGGAGGTAAGAGCCCCTAGTGAGAAAATCAAAATGGAAGAAGTAACCTTAGTAGAGGAAGTGTTTCGTGTGTTCCTCAAATTGTTACTTATGGAAGGCTCCTGTTCAAAATGTATAACCTCTCGACACCCCTGAGGCATGTAATATACTAGTATAACGCCTTGTTTTCTAATTTCTAGTTACCAAGTATTTGAAACGTTTCTCATGCAGTAAGTGGTCCACTTGAACTCGTTTACCGCCATGGCGTTGGTTCCGTAGTGGAACACCGAGAGATATTTGCACCAGTTGAGCCAGTTAGTGATCTTCAGGTTGTTCACGAGGAATCCACTAAACACCTGAAAGGATGTGTTAAAAGACAAAGCAAAGTAAAATAAAATAGTCCTTTCATTCGGATAGGATTTTACATTATAAAAGTTCCGACGAATGTTACAATTGAGTTGATAGATATATACGGCGCCATATTCTAAATTTGAATATGCGTAAAAATAAGAATTTTTAGTTTTAACTTTAAATATCGCAATTTAATTTGAATTATGTATTTTAATTATTTAGCATTACTAGGGTACTCGATGAGAGCTGAATATATAGAAACCGGTAGTGCTCTGTCTCTCTATACTGTTTGTACAGGCTCTGCGCTTAGTGCTTACTTATTATATAGAATATACATATATTATTTAGCGTTTAGTTCATTAAAATATTTTATTTTGGATTAGAATGTCGAAAGAAATGTCTTATTTCTATATATACCACGTAAACAAGTCGTTAATTTGAAGCTTGGTGTGGGCAGGCCTTAACTTAACGCCAGATAATTCTCTCAAAATAGCGATAGCTAATTAGTTCTCACCATCATGAAGACATAGGTTATGGAGACGCAGAGGTTGGCGATACCCATTATGTCGACACTGGCGCTGATGAAGAAGGACACAGAGGCGCCCGCCACACTCGTCATGAATATGACCAACTCAAAGAAGAAGAAGGCGCCCGCGTCATGCCGAAGATTGGTCATCCAGTAGATGATGGGCATGAAGAGGAACGTCGCCAGGGCCTTCATGGGTATCAGTTCGCAGAAGACTTTCGTCAGGAAATAGACCGACACACGGTAGAAGCCGCTCGAGTTCTCGTGGCTGAAAAGGGCAGAATTTTGTGTGCTTCTTGATATTGAGGAAAATACTTACCTGTGAATTTAAATATACCAGCGCAATAAAGTGGGGAAATATAGTAAAATATTACAATCCTATAAACATTAACAATTTAACTAAGATTTTTCAATAAGTTACATACATTTAAATATTTATTAATGAATTATGATATATATTTTAACGATAAATAATATTTATGAAATGTTTAAAAATTATATAAAAATCTTTGAATATATCTATAAATCTATGGATAACTATCCACTGCAATGCATAATTCGTCAGTTTTTTATTTTATATATTTCAATGGCTCATATTTATAAATATGTGTACTCACACTCTATATTACTGATTTTATTTAAAGTAGTGTAAGTTTGCAAAAATATGAAACATTCATAATCCCTTATGAAACAAAGCGTATTTATGATTTACTCAGATTCCCTACTTTTAAAATGATGATATAAATGACGGTATGTTTAAAATCAACAGTTATATATTTGCACGTATCTCTCACTTGTTTGTCAATATATTTCGTACTGAATGCGATTTTTATTAGAATATATTATAATTTAAATAAAGTTAGTATTTAAAAAAATAAGTGAAAACATAACTGAAGAGAGGAAGTAAAATAAGTTAAAGCAAAATAAGAATATAAATATAATAATTTAAGATTTATATATTTAATAATTAATTATTAATAATAATAATAATAAAAATATAAATGACAGTGTAGAACAAAGAGAAAAAGACAACTCTAAGATGTCAAAAATAAACTAGAAATAATGGTATAGGTGCTAATAATCGGGAATATACTATCGAATTGACAGTATATTATATCTAAATTTCATTTATAATAATTTACATATATTTAACTTATACAAATATGAATGATTGCTCATATAATAGGCTGTCAACTCAGGCAATCCACGTTTGACTTCTGAATATTCTAAGATGGCTAATTTTAGTTTTCTGGCTTCTCTGATCGGTCCTTTTATGCTTGGTTTAAAAGTCATTAGTAGTATAGAAGGATGCGCTCTAGATCACCCCCCCCCACCGGAGCAAAATGATTTTGAATTTTCGCGCCAAAAA
>JAUZND010084588.1:0-15717 GCA_034780555.1 Coelogynopora nodosa | reverse complement strand
TCTCTCTCTCTCTCTCTCTCTCTCTCTCTCTCTCTCTCCCACTCTCTCTCTCTCTTTCTCTCTCTATATCTCTCTCTCTTGAGCTATTGATATCGATGTTATCATATATATTTATATAGTTCGATTATATAAAATTATAGATACACACCGTAATTAGATTTTTCGTTCCATTAATAACACATCATGTTCAGCATGATTGCCTTTTAACAACACAAAAGACGTTTATGTTTAATTCAATTAACCCTGGTATCCCTATTCTACACAATTTAGCTATCTTCTGCAGAGTTTAAAATCAATGTTTAAATAACAACTTTAAAGCGAATAATCACTTGAGTTAATTATTACACAATAAATTGTTTTATTTATACTTACAAAGCATTTCGTATATCATGACATTAAATCATAAATAAAATTAGTAAACGATTTTGTAAACGTTATTCATTAAGAATATACTTTTATGAATTTGCTACTACATATATTACTTATTGTACTATTGGTATATAATTGTTTTTATAATAATGTTTTCATCGTATTTGCTTCAAACATGTACAGTTCACACATATAATTTTTTTCATTTTTTAGTGTGTTTATAGATGATATAATAAAAAATTAAAACTATAACTATAACTAAAATTATTAATATTATAGCTATGGAGTCGAAAGGGGGGTCAGCTGAGCACGAACGAACTTCCCCAAGCGAGTACATAAGCCCGTTTCAATATGTTTTGGAAAGTGGACAAACTGGGGTTATACTAACATACTAAAATTTAGTACTAACATGTACTAAAAATAGTTACAAAATCATTTGTTTTGTGGGTTATTATATATTACTTTTAAAATCTATCAAAATTGTTTGCTATCTGAGATGATTCAATTACAATTAGGTTTATGGACCACCTCTCTTTGCCAACTATTGCCAACTTATTAAAAACGAACCTCCACAGGAAAAATTCTAGATCCACCCTCTAAATGAGCTATGCATACTAAATAGTTTCAAATATTAATATAAAAAGATGTATAAATAACTTGCATAGCATTCTTAATAGTATACTTACTTAATAACATTCTTAACAACACAAATAAAACAGGTATTTGTGTATTAATTTTGCTTAATAAGTAAAAATAGGTGTTAACATCCTCGTTATAAAAGCGCTTAATCTATCCATCAATTATAATTTTATTTATAACAAATCAAATGATACACAGTTTCAAAGAATCGTAGTGGGTGGAGGACTTCTTTATATGGGTCCAGTATTATGTTGTTGCATAACTTAGAACAATTTCAAAGATTTTTTATCGCAACTCAAATGGCCATCTTTTGAGGGATGTAGAAAAAAGCTCGAGTATCAATGGTTACGAGAACATGGAAAGAAGGCGTATATACCGGCTAGACTTATTCGACATCTTAACGTCGCGCTCTATTGCAGTAGAAGAACTGGCAGTCCCACCGTCAAGCCAATTGAACTATGGAAAAAATTGTATTGAGGCAGTGGGCGCCATGAGCATATAACGGCCTTTTACGCAGACTGCTTACCGAGACATTGTGCTTCACTTCTTCTTTTGTTTTCTTCTCCCAAATGGCATTCTAGTGATCCATTGCTATACAACATTTTTTATATTATAATAATGATCAAGAACATATACAATATATGTACAAGTTAACAACAACACGGTACATTGTACAAAATAATGTCTCTCACGCTTCTGCTAAAATTAAACAATTAAAAAATATTAAAAAATGCTACATTTAATGTCGTCTAGTTCATTATAGTCTTGTGTCCGAGATGTCTGTGTAAACTGTATATATGTATTTTCATTATATAAATGTACTCAAAGTTTGCATTCAACTAGCCGGCCTATCCTGTAATATTATAGTTTTGGTTATAATTAAATATATTTTAGATTATTGAGTAACCGTAAGGATCGTGGATAATGGTATAACGGCAAGGATTATGGCTGATGGTATAACGGCAAGGATTGTGGATAATGGTATAACGGCAAGGATTGTGGATAATGGTATAACGGCAAGGATTATGGATAATGCTATATAAGACTTCAATTTACATTTATTAAAACACTCAATACATTTACTGTTGTTGATGTTAATAGTAAATTGTCCCTGTTAATGCAATAATAGATAGAAATGTAAAATATGTATCCAAAATTTAGAATCCAAAATTAGCAAGACAAACTACTAGCATGACTAGCAAGTCAAAAAAATATATTTGTTTAATTTTCAGATATACCTATGTTTATAGTTGTTAGTAACAGTAGGTTTTTTGTAAATATTCTTAATAAAAACATATACGCAACATTTTCCCTCTACTTTTATATCCAGTAAACAAAAGCATGCCAAACAATTTTAAGACAAAAAAATTAAAATGGAATATGTCATTTATTGAGTGAAAATTCATTCTGTTTTACACTTAGAATGAAATACAAGGCTACCTTTATAAATTCATCAATGTTCAACATTTGACTAGAAAAACATTCTTAGTTAACACACAAAATATTGTTAAATTTTAATATCTTTTTAAATATCATTTGATTTCCAATATCTAGATTTTATAAAGTGAACCATTTTAATTGTTCCATTTTACACGTTGACGAAAACTACAGTCAATTATTTTGGAATTATCTGGGCACAGAATTACAAAATAATGTGTGATTGATTAATCCCCTCATGGCCCTGCACGAGTTGCAGTTATACAATATTTATCAGTAAAAATTCACTTAAGTTAATGTTTGTTCAAGGCGCATATGGAACAATTTTTAAAATAAAAATTTTCATCATTTACAATTGCTATTGTAGACTATGTTATTCTAAGTAAAATATTACACACAAAATTCAGCGTATATCTTTATAATAAAAGTTAATGCAACTTTTTTGCGACATAAACTTAAAAAGTATATGCTTAAGGAAACTGTTTTCAAAAAAATATTTTTTTAAATGATAGTAAAGAATACGACGGCGTCTAAGAAACTGTTATGATGTTATTGTTGTCTTTTCATGGACCATGATTATGAAGGATATCCGCTGTGATCTTCTAATCAGAAGCGCTTTTCATAATCAGGGTGAGCTCAGCAAGGAAACTCTCCCTCCTCTTATATAATGATATCAACGAGAGACGATAAAGAAACTGCAGTAATAGGGAGGGAAGGACGAGAACAGATAGTAAGTAGTAACTCGCGGTGGCAGAGTCGGCACCCTAAACATTTGTGGCTACTATCTCAGCAAAGGGAGTTTCAACACGACTCTGCATCTATAACAGTATATTCTATAGCAGCTGTAGAAGGTAATGTAGTCTGGAATAAGGTGTAGGTGTGTGTGTGTGTGTGTTGATGCGACTCCACTATGTCTACTGTCGCTAACTGTCCCCTCCTTCTTCATCTCTGTAAGTTATTCTGGCATTGTTGCATACGACCGCCCCCACGACCCCCCCCTCCCCGCTCCCCCCACACCACCCACTTGCTCACTACATATAGCGCAATGTCGGCGACTTTTAAGGGTACTTTTAAGAGAAGGTTAGAATTCCCATCGCTCCTTCTAGCTTTCTCTAGAAAGTTATATGTTGCATGTCGATGAAGGACGTTTTATTTTCCCTTCTTTCCTAAAAAAAATTCGCTTTAAGTGTGTCAAATTACAAAGTAAAAATTAAGATTACTAATAGGTTTTTAACATATTGTAACAATAGTAATCTAACTTATGGAAAGCCATCTTAGTATCCTCACACAACTTTCTTCACAATTTTCAATTATATTCATTTATAAAACCATCTATTTTTTAACTCATGACCTTTCAAGCTATCAATTTAAAATTAATTTATTAGATAAATAATGTAGCGTATACCTAGACATAGAATAGCATACATGCATATGCATTCGTAAACATAGATGTATTCGCATAAAACCTTATCATAATAGCATACTAACACACACATTCAAAGATATAAACATAGATTTGTTGGCATGTATGCACACAGTTGTAATGGGACCTATAAATAGTTTAGTTCAAACATCCTACCGAGTAAAACAAGTTGCATTTCTACGCGTGTGGAGTTGGAAATTCGAACTGTGAGTTTTTAACTGGTACAAAATTTGGAAATTCCTAAATTTATTTTATTTCGTCAAGGACTTTCCTATTGGCTATACCAAGTACATACCAAAAACATTCCAGGTGAGTACTGAAATTTATTCTTCGCCGCGAGACGCTCTGTCGCATGGCGTCGCGCTTGATGAGAATAGGTCTCTAGGCAGGAACCAAAAGTTTCAGAATAATAGCAATAGTATAGATATTGAGTTGTAAACTATGAAACACTGGTGGGTTGAAGCATTTTAAAATTAATTGTAATAAAAATTTTAATTTTATTGTGGTTTTTCTTTTGCATTCCTCACAATTGAACATTACTTGTATTTATTTATCATCGTTGTCAAATATATTTTAAAATAAAATCAAAGTGTGTATATATATATTTAGTCAAAATAATAATATTATATAATCGCTCTTAATAATTACACAATAAGCTTTCATTACCAATTGAGATCGCTAAATAGAGACAATAGAGGAATGAATGAATGCAAATGAATATGCTGTGTAAAGAATAAATTATAATTTTATGAGTACTGTGCTTTATGATGTTATAAAAAATCGTCTACACTATATTTCTTTGCCACTAAGGGGGACATAATATATCTATATGATAACGTGTATACTGTGAATAACATATTCATTCTATAACTATACCAAAACTGTAAAAAGTTTTATCTATAAGTCCAATTTAAACAATCACATATTACATGATATTTCTGGCAGACGCTTCATTGATTGACAGTAAATGAGATGGGATCTCGGCATTCTATTAGAATAGGTATAATACATTAATCGCTTATTTTGCACAGTTATTATTTCCTTTGAATACACTTTGAGCATCGTGCTGTCCCGAATTAGTTTCAGGACCAACGTCATATAAAACTGAACATATATCGCTGGTGTTTTATACAACCGTCGTATCTTAATTTTCTAAACTTTTCAGTATAGAGCAAGCATTTTAAAGAATCAAAATGTTATCTAGCATATAACGTATAGTAAATACTACATATATAATGTATACTTATCTATTATATTAACATTATAATATAATTTAAAAACACGATATTATTACATTGAAAGAACCTATATGCCTGAAAGGGAGAGATGCCAAGGTTTCAATGCAATCACATAATGCCACCATTTTTATATTTCAAGTGCTTAATGAAGTAGAAGTATGAAATACCATAGCAAATGATATTTATCACGAAATAAAAATTCTATTTCCCGAACGATTTACGGCGTAATCGTAAAATATAGGACAGCATTGGAAGGTGCACGGTTAATGACAAAGGTCAAGAGAACCTTCAACCTCTCTATGTATATATAGATATGAAAGAGGATAGAACAAAATATAAATGAATAAAAAAAAGTAAAAACTAAAAATTATATTTTAAAATAACCGAAAGAGGGTCCAGTAGAAGATTTGTAACAATTGATAACACTTAATACTAGTAAAACATTAGCAGTATATTACATCAACATGACTATTATTGATTTAATCCTCGCTATGTAGTTTATCGATTTAGCATCTATTTATTGAATAAGTGAATAAATCATCACAAAAGCTAAAGCTACAAATGACATTAATTTTGTACTTTATTTTAAAGCGTAGGTTTTAATTATCATTATTTCAAAAATATTTTTTTCAATATCTCAGTCATTTTGTCTAAAGTACAATTTCAACAACTTACCTTTACTGTAAGTTTATTAGTGTCGTGTACTGTTTTCACGCAGTATTTCGTATTTAAAAAAATTAATAAACACGTTGGTTGTGCTCACAAGTGTGTCAACTTGCCTTCGGCCTGATTCAATTAATACTTTTAGAGGCACTCATGCTTACTCAATATTATATTTATAAATTTATGTAATAAAATTAGTTGACCTTTCAGATTGTATTTATCATGCCAAGTTGCGGTGTTTTTTCTAACAAGAAGTTTCAAATTAAGGCAGCTTAACTTACATCTGGCAATGTTAAAAATAGACAATTTTTGATTCATTATGTGGTAGAGAGTGTGTTACAGAGCATAAACCGGAGAAGATTCCACGCGTTCCAGCTGGTAGTTTTTTCCACAGAAATATGGGTCAAAATCTAAATTAGATGGGATAGAGGACTAATCGAATGGACAACAAGGAGTCACGCAAGTTTAATTATTTCTTAGTTGCAGGAAAATCAGAAATAAAATGGAACTAGTTTATCAAACTTGGGAGCTGTGCGGTGGAATTAGTGGTGCTATATGCGGCTCTCGCTGCTCCTGGCTGTTATGAAATATGGTTATCAGCTGGTGATTATGAGAATTTGGTTTTCTGGGTGTTTGTAATGCAAAATTATGCAGTGTTTAAAGACGCTTAATCAATAAGGTAATCTCACTAACTCCTTCTGAGTTTGTAAAAGAGTGGGATTGAGAGAAAGACTAAATAATGAAAATAAGATAGATAAGGGAAACGACGTATTCGCAATCCAGAGGTGAAGCTATATGCCACAGTTAGAGTCATATTCGCTACTGTGAACACTATACAGGCACTTTTTTCTTAATTTAAAAATCAATATAAATTAGTGAGTTCTTTTTAGCCTAAAGGTAATTTCGGATTACTGAAAATTGGAAAGGAATATTTTCAAAAATAAATGTTTTTAACTGTTCTTCATGAAACAAAGTATAGTATATTTTATTGAAATTAAAATTAAAATTATTGGGAGTTGTGTAAAAGGTTTGTGATCTGCAGAAGTATTGCCGGTTTATTTATTGAAATTTATGGGTATTGTCCCCCTGAGAGTGCCATAATTTCAGTACATGTATTTTAATTTTTAAAAATAATTAGAACAAGCTCGATTTTACTCATTTTAAGAATTATGAAAATCAGATATTTAGAATAATTAAATTATTAGGAATATATTTTTTCAAATTGAAAAAACAATAATTTGTAGCTTAGGTTAAAACACTCACGTTTTAGTCCATCAGTTAAGAAACACCTAGAGTTCATTTCACATGCTTGAATAGCTATATAAACAAAATTTAATGATTCTTCGTTGTTAGTAAAAGTGAAATTTGCATTGTATAATATCGACAAAAAACAACATGAATGATATTATAAAGGAACACAACTGTAAACTTCTATGACATAATCAAAACATCTGAGACAATATTTTTATTTCCATGAACAATTCTGATAATAATGGAATAAACTGCACAAACACTTTATTCTATTCGTTATACTATCAAAGCTGCGTTTAATTTTGAAAAATATCACTTTCAATAATTTTCGTAGAGTGTAAAAATTAATCTTTAGTTAAAGCTATCCAAATAAAATAACCTAATAATATTAAAGGATTTTTATACCAATTGATGTACATGCAGGCTTGACAACCACAATGTTTCCGGATAGAAATATTTTTCTTATACCAGCTGATAATATTGTTGTTTTGTCTGACAAATTCCCCGTGACATAGAACTATGCGTTTTGGCCATATTTAAATATTACTAAATGTTATCCATTTTTCATAAAATTTTATAAATATATATAACTAAGATTTTATAAGAAACCCGTTTATGTCGATTTGATTTTAAAAAATATATAAACCAACTGTAATCCAATAAAATATAACGTGTTGGTTAAATTCTGCGCGCAGAGAAATAAGTAAATAGTTTTAGGAAATGAGAATGACGATTAGAAATGTGGGATACCAAGAAACTTCAAATTCCTTTTTAACAAAAACGATGATATGATAAACAAAATTGCGTTATTGTAGCATAAATTGCTTTAATTTAGAAAAAATTAATTATAAAGCACCACAATTTGGTTTTCGGTAATATTACTGAAATTTTCTAAAATCTGAAATTAGTAGGTATAATAATATCCAAAATATGGAATATTATTATTAACTAAATTTATCGTGATGTATCATCATATAATGTGCTTTGACTTGCACATATTTAAATACAGCTATTGTTGTAATGATTGGAACATGCAAATTAAGAGTTTTTGCATTAAAAAAACATATTGAATGTAAATATTTTAATAAAATTAATAGAAGTCAATTTGAAAAATATTATCTACGTTCTACAAATATATTACATAATTTTTAATTTTCAATGTACAATTTTAAATTAAAATATATAAATTTTTCACTGTATAGAATGGCATTAGAACAATTGTTTATATAAATTAATAGTGTAATCATTTTATTACAAATGTAATAGTAAATATATGCAACGTCTACATTGCAAACAAATGTATGAATCATCAGTTTATACGATATTTATATAAATGAAAATAGTTTTAAAATAACACGTATATTTATATATACTCTACATATGAGTCTTGTTTTAATAACAACATGGATTGAAATTATTTAAATCATTAAATATATATGTACTTATGATTTAAACTAAGTTATAACCACAACAAACTAAATTTAGCTAAAGATGAGGCCTTTAATCTTTAAAAAAAAGTATTATTAAAGTTTTGTGTGAAATATATGTAATTATAAAGTTTATGGAATTAAAATTAAATAATAATTGGACTATATTTATGCAGAACCCTAATGATTAACAGATATGAATGTAAGGAGTCGCATTCAGTCAAAACTATTTTTGTTAAGGCGGCAGACAATTTGAAAGTTTATACTTCAAAGAAAAATATTTATAACTTAAATATTAGAAATGTTTTGCGTTATCTATAATCGAGTGTGCTATTTTCAAAAATAATTCAGATTTTGTCACAGGTGAAACTGCTCCCTGACTAATTTCAGTATTAATTTTATGATTTAAAGTTTGAATTTCATTAGTATAGTATACAAAATTCCATTTCAACATTATACATTAGCTTTGCTTAATTATATATTTTAAATATATAATTAAATGGCCTTGCCAATATATTAAAATATTAAAAAATCTATCGAATTTAATTAGATTTAAAAGTTATTGTAAAATATTAGAGCTACCATGACAAATATATCTATAAAATATATAAAATGTTAAAGGAAATAAATGTAAATAATGTTTATAAATTGTCATTTGATTTAGAAGTATTTTGCTATTTAAAGTAAACATTCTTAACTTTGCGATTTTGATATAGTTAACATTTTTTTGTACCATGGCATTTTGGGTTACCATTTTGTTAGAGTAGAAGTTTATCTCATATATTTTTCACTACAAATTGCGGTTAAAACATTATATATTAATCATAATTTAAAAGTATTTTTAAAATGAAGATTAAAATGAATCGTATAACTTTTTGCTACATCGTAAGCTACGAAACGAAACCTTGGGCATTATAAATGAAAACATTTAAAATATCATTTAATGTCTAATCAGTGTGTTTGTAAACCAACAACGAAATGAAATTTGCTCATTTATTGAATTATTGATTTAGTGAAATATTGAGCTTTCTCCGAGTGCATTTCCAATATTATGAATGGGCTAAGTAATTGTTATATATGAGAAAAAGTAATTTTTAATCGAAAATAATTTGACTAAAATAACATATTTTAGTTTTCATTAAGAATTGCTTATTGATACACCAAATACGATACAGCTAAAATTGTAATGATTTCAATTGTGTTTTTATAATTAGCTGCAATTTACACCATATACCTCTTTTATTGACAACAAACATATTATAATACAATATATTATATTATAGCATTACCATGAGTTCACTTTATTGTATAGACGAAAAAATGATTAGTATAATTGATGCCATAACTATAATCAATAACTATGACAATCTGCCTCGCATTACGATCTGAGCGAAGGGAACAGAAGAGCAACACAACTCAAAGCGACTTTTATAAAGTGAGGAGGAATAAATCTGACGAGAGCATAAAATCATAGGATATGAGAACTAGGCCTAGCTGTGCGGGTGTTTGTAAGATATGGATCATAAAGATTTGAAAACATTTTGTAACATTTGTAGGCTGAATCATAAACAGAATCATTTCGCCAAGGTGTATAGTGTGACCAAACTTTTATAGCTAGCGATACTTAAATCTTTAATTAAAAGAATTCATATAGAATAAAACATGGTAGAAAAAGTCAAAGGGAGACCATAGGTAAAAATGATAAGTTTTGTAACAAAATTTCCGAGGAAAAACAGATTGAATTTATTGGTAAATAGATAACGTCTACGGAATTCATTAAAACACATTTTAAGCAATTGAAAAAAATTATAATAATTTCAATTTAAAATCACATATACAATCAAGTGTATAAGATTACCATGTATCAAAACATAAACACCATAGTAACCGAGTGAAACCGAATGAGTAATTCCATTATAATTACACATATAAAAAATGTACAGTTAAGTAATTTTAACTGCGTTAATTAAGTTTTTTCGTGACAGATAAAAAAATTAATATTTTAACATGAACATATATAATAATATTATGAACAGTAGTTTGGCCATGAATACTTTTTAGTAATTAAATTTTATGATCAATAATCAATGTAAACAAAGGCTATAGTAATTAAAAAGTTGTAATTAAATGTGCAATAATTAGCGGTCTTGACCTATAAGCTTACACCAAAAATCATTGGCGCTTAATAAATTTACGTGAATAAAACATGTAATAAATAAAGTAAATTCAAAATAAAAATTATAATAATATTTATAAAATATTGCAATAAATATTATGAATAATTTAAAATAGTTTTTTTTAATCTTATAGTTAAAATGTGCCATCATATATTTCAATAAATAAAATTGTCCATTATAAAATTGAAATATGAAATATATGTTTATTGTTATTAGTGTAACTATACATTTTATAAATATTTAAAATTACTATTATTAAATAAATAATAAATAAAAACCGTTTAAATATTATTCAATATTATTACTATTTAGTTTTTCATTATAATATTTACTTTATCAGAAATAAAAAAAATTATTTGTAGGATAATATCTCGGAACATTTCAATATCTATAATTTTCTAAATAAAGATATAATGTATTTTTGTGTATGTTTATTAATAATATTTAAACATAATCAAAAAGCAACTTACTATAAATATATAATGTTTACATTTTTACTTGTTAAAAAGTGTGATTACATATTTAAAAAGCTGTGAAATTAACTATCCAGAACTTGTATTATTTAAAATGAGCATAAAATCAAACATCAAGCGTTAGTGATAATTTTGTTTTGATATAACCTTCTGATATGTTCCTGTTTAATACAGTAGACTACAGCTTTGACCAAAATAATAAGAGCATAAATTTGCCTCAACGGTAAAAACAGAGAATTTTTTTTCTCTTTTTCTTTGATATGTTAATCAAAGAATGGGAGAGAAAAAATGTGTACAACCATTTAACCTTGTGGAGTGGCTTTGGCAGCCACAACTAATATTATATTGCGTAAGTTAAGTTCTGAAAGCGGTTCAGGAGACTTCGTTCTGATTTATCTCCGGTGAGGTTCCTAGGGTAAATATCCTTTTTCTAATTGTTTTCCCAGAGCAATCAGCACATTCACCACAGTCAGCAACTTCCTCGCATTTCTATACAATACCATTTTATATAGTACAGCCTTTTTAATCGGCCTGCATTATTTCACTGTATTGGTGTAGATAGTCGGGGAGGCAAATAGAACTCAGCGCCATATTTTATATTATTGAACAACAACACACACGAGGAGGGAGAATTTACAGAATGTAGAAGAGGTATAGTGGGTATTTGAAGGTATTTCGATGGGAAGTAGTTGTCAGACAGTGAATTCTGCATCAGAGATCAACCATAAATAAAACAACTCCGAAATGAATAAAACAGTAATCAAACTGAGCTCACACTTTGATCCTGAGCTGCACAGCCGTGAACCTAACAAGATTCACTCATTATGTATAACCACTGAAGCTCTATATGCGCTTGTCTTAATTAAAATATTAATGCGATTAATTTGTACGAGCCCTTGTTCTAGTACCTATACTAAGACAACAGGAAATATAAGGTATACAAATTATTGACTTGAGAGTGAGTTTTCACCTTTTTTTACAAATGCTGTAAATCAAATCATCTAAACATCTAATTGCGTTAGCTACAGTATTTAATAATTATTTTGTTTAAATTATAGAATAAATGTTGCAAAACACTTATCCATAAACTATATATAAAAGTTTATTTACATGTCCACCTTTAACTAATCTATGGATAATTTCTACACTTCTTCATTCGCAACTAACCTTTAACTACAGGTTTAGTCTATGCAAACTACATAATATATATATACCTATACATATATTTAATCTAAAATAAGCTATTTACCTTCAAAAATGTTGTTGACCTATATTCAATGTTTTGTGGACAAGGTGTAGTGCAAAATTTCGTTTTCTTCATTAACATGAATTATTAACAGATTATCTCATTTGATATTTAACATTCTATGGAACTGTCGGTTTCGCTGCTAAAATAAGCAAACATTCTTCTATATCCTGGCCGTTAAGAATTCTGGTATCAAATATTTGTATTCCAGATGTAAAAAAGGGCATAACTCTTAATACCATTTGTTTTCTAATTAAGCTTGTTGCAATCGGCATTAAAGCTCCAATGAAAACACAAATGTAACATTTTCCAAAAGCATAAAACGAAATATCCACAATATTTCCTTTGCATTATTTATCGTAAAACAAAATATACGGTCATGAAAAATGAATATTTTAATCAGATCTATGTGTCGCAGATTCGGCAAGCTTATTGACGGGCTTAATTAGGGAAATTGCTTTAAATAAATGATGACCAAAAAGATAATTGTATTAACTTTCATTAGATGTTCGATCTGCATATATTATAAATGCTCTGGCAAACAGCAAGTCTGTTTCAATTAATATATAACTATTTCCTGAAAGCTCTTAATTGTATTATAATTAGTATGTATAAAGTAAGTATGAACAAAACATATTTCTGTTTAAATGACTAAAATCTTATTGTAAAAGTTATTGATTTTTTATTCTAATTTTCAAACTGGTCGGACTTGTGTTTTTTTAAATTAAATAATATCATATCATATTATATTATATGGCCATAGATTTAAAAAAGTGACAACTTTATTAAAATTTAATTTGTTGCACCACGTTTGGTTGAAATATTTTTTTTAATGTTCGTTGAATAGTCGCAGGACATTTACATAGACCTACTGTTGTTGAATTTGGTCAGACAACATATCGATATGACATTGAATACTCAATATTTGACTTGATAGTTCGTGTATCAGTCAATTGTTTGTGACTAAGTAAATTTAAATAGGTAAAATGCAAATAAATGTGGATTTGTTTTTAAACATTAGAAACTGCTTCGGTATAAAGGATAGTGCCAATATTCTACACTTAAGGCATAATAAGAAAAAGTGACTGTAATTGCACTCATCAAATGTGTTCCAGTGGTGCTTTTGACGGTTTTCATATGTTGGAACTTTTTAATATAATTCTGTAAGAAATATTATTATATATAATTCTAGTTATTGAACGAAATAATTATTCAATTAATATCTTTTAATTAAATAAAATAAAATGCAATATTTTCATTATATACGTATAAAATGTACAATGATCTCTCCAATAAATCGATTCAATGACCTTTGAAATCAATCATATGACATTTGAAATCAAGCTTGCAAGTTTCAAAATGTTTAAAAGATTAAATTATACAGGAATATACACGATTTATATATAACAAAAATAATTTAGGAAATTCTACCTTCTGCCAAGTTTTGCGATGTCAAATACTGTCTTCAAATATAGTTGAATACCACATTCTTAAAATATTTTTTTTGGAAAATATCAACCAGTTAAAGCATACTATGAATTCAATAAATTAATGTTTTACTATTGAACAGAAGTGGCTTAAATTGAAATAAATTCTAAAATAGTTAGTTCTAATAATCAAGTATAAAGGAAATAAATTGCAATTTAAAAAAAATTGAATTAATAAATTAATTCTCAATTTTCTTAACATGAAATAGATTTTACCTAAAATATGATATATTCATGACTGTGGAAATTTATGAAGTGTTTGCGTTCAACATTAAACATGATTTTATATAGCGGAACACTTATAAATGCTCTTTTTATTCCAGTAGAGAGCTAGGGGTTGGCGGTTGCACATATTTGAAGTTACTTGAAAGTAGAAATTCTGTTTCATATACAATATTAGCGTGATTGTTGGCTTGGAATGTGAAAATATGGTTATAAAATGAAATTAATTTTTTATTATGCTCCGCTCCCTCTATATTTGTATTTAAGTGTTCTTTTCTCTTACATGAACACGTGATTGGAAAGCCATACTTTGTTTTACTATTTCTTAACGCCTCAACAATTAACAACGAACTATTAATTGTTGATTAATAAAGACAACGTGTCATTTCTTCTGTTAAATATTTCAAAATGCCGCCTGATAGTTTTGATAAAACAAGTTATCTTAATAAAATTATAATTAAAAATTAGTAATGTTGTTCATAATAACTTCCCCTTTTATAAATAATTAACATAATATTTTTAATTAATTTTTTTAAGTACTTTAGTCAT
The DNA here is from genome assembly GCA_034780555.1 of Coelogynopora nodosa. Taxonomy (NCBI): domain Eukaryota; kingdom Metazoa; phylum Platyhelminthes; order Proseriata; family Coelogynoporidae; genus Coelogynopora; species Coelogynopora nodosa. Next base: position 1,116 of record JAUZND010084588.1, on the reverse strand, counting down.
TTTAACAATGTTTTAAGTGTATTAATCATATATATTCCTCATAAAATTACGTTAATTTAAACAATTTAATACATAGCTTGTTTTAGACATCAAAACTATTGCTCGACGTGGTCTACACTTATTAATTACCAACCAGCCCCTCCTTCTTGTCAGTCTTACATCTTAAACTCTTAAAGGCTCTAAAGATAAAAATCGATTAATCGGAACCCCTGTCGTTTTTCCCATTCGAAAAGTCTCATTAGAGTGTATTATTATTGAACATTTAAGGATTTTCTTTTGGTGGTTTTGTCCGCTTTTTGGTGCGTGACTCGAGTCAACAATGACAGTATGATCTCTTGTATACGCCAATTGAAGACTCCGTGAGATGATAGCGTTAGCAAATAGATTAGTAAATTGGTTAGGGCTGCAAAATGCATATATTAATTTTGTGAAGTAGTCCGATTTGAAAAAGTGATATAAATCCACTTAAGATCATTTTTCAATGACTTTGAATTTGATCCAAAAAAATTAATCTCTATTGAATAGTTTTCACTCTATAGATGCACATAAAAATAACAGTTTTATTGTAACGATATCCAAATGAACGTAGACATTAAATTTAATTATTTAAAATGTAAATAAAAATTAACATGATAACTTTCGATAGAAAATAAGTTTGCGGAGAATCTATGCGTTTTATAATTTTTATTAAATTCTAATGTATGTTTCTCACTTTTTGCTATCTTCTTAGAGATAATTAAATATAGCTTTTAATTAAATAATATATTTTGGATAATTATTTGTCAACAATTTGTTTTATTGAAATTATCATTATAAATTAATATTAAAATTTAAATACTTAATACATAATACATAATTAATAATTAAAAATAATATATAACGTAATAAAATAACTATTGAGTCATCTATAACTAATAACTAATCATTATTGAAATAAAATGCATTTAAATGCATCTAGCATATACTGTAGCATACCTGACTAGTAATCAATATTAAAGCATTCAATTTGAAAATTATAGCACATGTAGGTAATTATCAACAAGTGCCTTCAACACTGTACTTCAAAACCAGCTACTCAACATCATTGCCCAAAAATCAACCAATATTGGCTGTCTA